>BDDC01001200.1:19585-31243 GCA_001662425.1 Chlamydomonas sphaeroides
GTAGGCCAGCGCCTCAATCAGAGCCGCGCACGTCGGCGCATCTTCCAGCAGCCGCAGCACCGCCTCCGGCCCGCGGCTGGCCACTTGCTGCAGGCGGCGGACCAGCGCAGGGGTGTCTTGCGGTGACGCGGGCTGCGGGCGGGTGGCCGCGCTGCCGGCTGCCGCGCGGCTGTTGCGCCGCTCAGGCATCGCGTCAGGTCGCGCACAATTTAATTCATCGACATCAAGCGCGCTGTGCTGCCAGCGAGCCGCAAAGGCGTCGGCGGCCTGTAGGGGCCTGTCCAAGGACGCAATATGTAAGCCCCGCGGCGGGGATCCAGAGGGGTACCGTCCAAGTCGGTTGTGTGTTGTGTGTATGCTAGGCGCAATGTGAAGCCGTGGAGAGGCAAAGTGCAGCAAGCGAAGGAGGCTGTGAGGGAGCGCCTTTGATGCAAGGGTCACCCGCCGGGTCGTCCCCCGGCTCGAGCCACTGCACGACCCCTAGGGCTCCCAGCCCCTGAGCTTCGCCATGACCCCACCTTCGGAGCGGGCACCGTACTGCCGAGTCATGCTGGCCCGCGGGTCGGTGCGGCCCCGCTAGCGGCCCTCCCTGGCAGGCGCCGGTATGCATTGCTTGTGCGCCATCGCAGGGCGCGGGCGACACCCAAACATGCTTCACATTCACTTCTTTCGACACATTGACGGAAAGGAGCGCCCAGATCGATCTTTGCCTTGGCCCCTTGCCGGCCCCTTCCCCTGCCTGCTCCGGCATCTGTGCATCAACAGGTGCCTCCGCACACCACCCCCCACCACGCCACATACACGAGGACCCCGCTGGCCGTGCAGGCCACCACATGCGCCGTGTGCAGCACAGGAGGTGCACCTCCTGGTGCAGCAAGGCCGGCCATGGCGTACATTGCGCCTCGCTCGCAAGTAAGCGAATAAAGGTCCCAAACTAACGCCCGAGGCCAATCAAAGAACGAGATAGCGAAGTGCTCGGTTGCTGAGCTACAAGCCACCCTGAGGCCCACGCACCCTCCTCGGCGCCGTGTGCGCGCCAGCGCTGTGCCGCATCCCGAGGGCCGCACGGGGGCGTCCGGCTGCTCAGTGCCAGGGTTCGTGCCAGGAAGGCGGTGGCGCGTGGCAGCGCGGGGCTCAAAATAGCACAAGCAAGCATGGGGAGGCAGGCTGTAACGTGTAAAAGTCAGACAATCCAAGGATAACCTCTTACACGTAACACAGGCGTACAGTAGCTTGCTACGTGAGTCCCCTGCGCTGCATCCCATCCGCGCCTGACCGCAACCGTTCGCAACCGACCGCTGACGGATGGACTGCGCAGCTCGCGCCTGTGCCACTCCTTTCAATGCAGGAGGAGTGGGAGTGGGAGGAGGGGAGAGGGTTGGGTTCGCGTGGGGTGTCCAGCAGCACGCTCCTCGCTCCATCCTGCGCTGGTCCGATGCATGTGCCCAAGACCTATCCCCTTCCTCCACAGGCCCAATCTGGCATTGCTTGGGGCGACGGAGCTATGAGCTGGCTCGGGCAGGCGGGACCAGGCTGGCTAGGCAGCCGAGCAGGCCGCATTCCGTCGCAGGGCGGATGAAAAGTGATGAACAAACGGGCAAGGGCGGCGGAATGCGGGGCCCCAAGGTTTCCAGCCCGACATTTTTGTCATACTCTGAGCGACCCCTGACTTATCCTTTTATTGGTTTGGAACACATTCATAACGGCAAGGATCGACGGCGTTTTGTACGTTTTGCTGAGACACCGGTCGCTTGTCGAAGCGACCGAACGACCTTTGTGCCTGCCATTGATGTCACGACGTCAGCTGAGGTTCTTTGTAGTAGCGCTGGTCGCCGGGCTCCTGCTCGCGCAGCATGGCCTCGCACAGGAGAGTTTTTCACAGATCCTAGCTCCGCTCCGTGGCAGAACATTGCGCTGTGTCAACCCCGAGTACGACGAAGGGCCGGGCGATGGCTTCTTCAGACTGCTGCCGAGCACGCCGACGCAAGTGCAGGATGCCATCCTTGCCCTGGAGCCAGGCGCCAGCGTCGACGTGACTTCATACGCGATTGGCTTCAACGTTGATGCTATGAACGCGCTTCAGCGGGCCGCGGCCGCCCGAGGTGAGCGTCGGACTGCCTGTGGTTTTCGCGCTGGCGTGTGCGGTTTTTCCCCGGGGTGGTCACCCAGTACCCTCGCTGCACCCCAGACTTCGGGTAGCGGTGTCCCCTGCCAAGCAACATGAACTATGCTATGTTGACCCCACCAGGTGTCAGCTTCAACTTTACGGTACACAAGGCCCGGCCAGCGGCCGGCCAGGTGCGGCAGCGAGCGTGTATGTGCGGCGGGTCAAGCTAGCCCGCTGTACCTGTATTTCTACTTATACTTCAGCGAGCGTGTGCCGCTGCGCGGCGGCCAGGGACGTCCAGCGCTCGGACCGGCGCAATGGGGAGGGCGCTTGGCAGACAGACCAACAGGGCTTCCCCTCACGCCAGGGCCTAGCCCGGCGATCTCATCATGCCTTACATATCATCATCGTGCGTCGCTCGTACAGGGCGGGGGTCGGTCCAATGCGCGGCCTGACGTGGTTTATGCCACGCTCCAAACCGCCGCCCTCCACACCGCCAACCGCCCCAACCAACTGTGCAACCGCAGGACAAGCTGGTGTGGTCGCTGGTGGCCTCAGACTACGACTGCGTGCTGGCCTCCGTGCTGCTCACACGCGACCGGTGGGCTGCCGTACGTGGGGGCGCCGCACACACAGGGCTGCGCTCCTGCGCCAAACCCGCTATGAACGCTCATGATCAACTGTGACTCGCGTCGGGTAGCGAAGCTGTCTGTACGGGCCCCAGGCAGGCACCCAGCCAGGAGGCGGCGGGGGTGGGGGCGACGGGGCTGCGGCTTGCCGCTAGCTGCGTGCGCGACCCACGCACGCATGGCTGCGTGCTGGCTGGCCCGTGGTCGCGCGGCCCAGCCCGCAACAAAGCAATCCGCGAGGGCAGCTAGCTAGGATGGCTCGGCTCCCGCCGCTGGCATGCCTCGCCTGGGTCCAACCGTGCCGGAGGGTGACGCACGCTGCAGCGGCGGCCGGCGCAACCCGCACACGCACTGGGAGGTAGGCGGGTGTTGCGCCAAGCGCAGGGACACCCAGCCTGCCTGCCCGGACGGCCGCACGATACTCGCTTGATTGCTTGCTTCTGCACGCCGACCTGCCTTCACTTCATCCCGCGCCTCGCTCCCGCCCCCGTACGCAACCCCGCCCCACCTGGTCTTCGCAGCTCCGTGTACGCCGACTACCTAGTCCCCTCCGCGCCCTTTGGGTGGGTACCGCCGGCCTGGTGGGCTGGGTGGTGCGCGCGCGTCCCGCCGTGCGTGCGTGCGTGTGCGCACCAGCAGCCAGCCAGCCGGGTCCTCCAGCCCCGCGGGCCCGCGCTCGTATGCTGACGGAGCCTCAGCAGCTAGCAGGCCTGGTGCGTGCTCATCATACCGGTACCCAAACAAGCAACGAAGCCAGCCGTTGGACGCGCCATGATGCCGGTCAAGCTTCTGGTGTGTGTCCGGTGACAGGAGCCCGCCGCAGCCAGCCTCAGCTCGCCTCCCGCTGAGTGAGGGCTGCTGTGTGGGTGGGGGCGAGCGGCAGGAAGCGTACGGGGACCGCCCCAGCAGCCGCAGCGCCGCCGCGTCGTCGTGGGCGAGAGGCCGCCCACAAGCACGCCTGCACCCACAACCGCTCGCTACAGCCGCCACAAGCCTGCCCGGGGGCGCGCGGGCGTAGCGGGCGGCGACGGCCCGGCAGCTGCTTGGTGCTTGCTTGCTTCGTTGCGATGCCGCCGTGGCGGCACCTTGCTTGCTTCCGTTCCGGCAAGCAACGCAACTGCTCAAGCCGCTCCCGCCAGCAGCTGCGTGCCACGCCGCAGCAGCCGTGCCACGCTAACATCTTGATTGCTTACCACCCCTTGCCGTACCAAACTTGCCGTACCGCAGCTACATCGTGTCGGCGCCCAAGCCCATGATCAAGGCGCTGGGCCTGACGGAGCGACTCACGCTCTTTCTGAAGCCCTTTTCAAACGCCGTCTGGTGAGCCTAAAGCTTGCGGGGGGGGGGGGGCGAGAGCCCCTGCTGCTGCTGCGGTTGGCCGGCTATCGCTGTATCCAGGTAGATAGGGAGGGGCGCGTACACGCGCACCTCGCCTGGCTACGCACCGCCGCCATCGCATCGCGGCGGGAGACTGCTCTGCTCTGCTGCTCTATTCTATCTGCCCTGCTCTGCAGAAACGATGCAACTCACACACCATGCATGCGCGTAGCAAATAATGAGCTACACCTCACCTCGCGCGCCTGCCTGTCCAATCCCTCACACTAACTCACACGTGCCGCTCATCACCTCACCCCACCCCACCTCCCACCTGCTTCTACCTGCGCCAGGCTGCTCATCGCCGGCTCCATCGTGGTGTCGGGCGTGGTGCTCTGGTGCGTGCGCTAGCTTAGTGCGCTGTGGGCGAGAAGCAAGCGCGCGGGGAGGCATGCAGGTGTCTTCACATCGCTTGGCTGCTGATGCCAGCTAGCTATGCCAGCGGCGGGGAGCGCGGCGTTGCTGGCTCCATGCTGTCGCTCGTGTTGCATACATTGTGGCTCTAATTTGTCCTCGGCACAGCAGCAATTACTGCGGTACAGCAGCAGCCCCGACCCTGACTGCCCCCAAGCAATCGCAATCACCTTACACTCGCGGCGGCGGCGGGCGTGTATACTGTCATGTATAATGGCTGCTGCTTGGCTGGCTGGCTTCTGGAGCCATGCAATGGCGGCCGCCGGCTGCTGGCTTCGTTCCCACGATACGTCCTAGGGCTTGTCGCCTGCATCAAACATACATGCATACATACAGTAGTGCACGGCGCGTGGTTTATTTAGCATACGTACATCTTACGTGATAACGCATTATTACGGCGGACGACCTGCTGCCTTGCCTTGCTTCCGCCCATCCATCCATCCATCTAACCACCCACCCATGCGCGCCATCCATGCAGGGTCTTTGAGGCACGGCACAACCGCGAGAACTTCCCCGACCCCATCCCGGTGCGTGACGTGTTGCTTGTGTGTGCGTCCGTGTGGTTGGCATTTTTAAGGGGATGTTATAGAGCGAGTAATAACACGTGTATGTGTGCTCGAGTATTAAGTAGAGCAGAACTCCACACGCGACACAGCACTCCCCGGGTAGGGTGGCGTGTTGGCCGTGCGCCGAGGGAATGCGGTTATACGCGCCCTTAGTGCGGAAGCGAGGCCCAGCCTGCCCCGTGCGTGTGTGTGTAGAGATAGCTGCATGCGGCAGTAGAGATAGCTGCGGTAAGGCGCCGATATGTCCTGCCGCCCGCCGACCGCGTGCGGCCGCGGCACCATGCACCTATCCAGGAGCGAGCGTGCGTGCGTGCGTGCTTGAGCGTTGTGCTCAATCAATTGAACTCGCTCGTGCGTACGTACACGCACGCCTCCTCACTCCGCCGCAACAGGCAGGCAAGCACAATCGCTTCGTTCGCCGCCTGCCACACTAGCCACACGCACGCTCCTAACGCTCTCACCTCCATATATATGATGATATTCCCGCAGGAGGCGGCCTGCTTCGGGCCTTCCTGGCACCTCATAACCAGCCTGTACAGGTAGGTGCGGCCAGCACCCATCAGCAGTGTATGTGCGGGTGATCGATGCGGTGTGTACGCACAGCCAGGGGCGTTTTCCTCTTTGTTCCTATCTTGAACACACAGGGCTTGCCGCGCGGGGCGTGTTACTTCAACTTACAAAATAATCACACCTACACGCACATATACATATGTGAGAAACATATAGGTCTATATATTGATATGCATACGTACGTATACAAAACAGATCAATTTCAAAAATAACATAATTATATACATACACATTGTACGCAAATATATGTATGTATGCTATTGCTGTGCTACAGCCCAGCAACCAATATATGCTAGCTCCACCTTGCCGCTGCTGCTATGCTGCTGCTGGCTGCTGTGCTTACTGTGCTGACTATATGTTTGACAAACGGTGGATGCGCACATGCGTGTGTGCCCCCGACATGCCTTGCCTCGCCTTGCTTGGCTCGCCTCAAACATCACGCACTTCCGCGCGTGCACACACACACAGCAACCTAACCTAATCCTGCTAATCCTGCCTGCAGGAACAGCTGCTCTCGATCGCTCCCCGCCACCGCCACCGCCCCTTTTAATGATAGATCCCCTGCCTCGCGCCCCCACTAACCCCAGCCATCCTCGCACGGCTCACCTGCCTCGCTCGCTCGCTCGCTCACTGGGCCGCAGGAGCTTCACCGCCTTCTTTGCGCTGGACCTCATGCACGCGGCGAGCGTGCCCGGCCGCATCTACGTCATGGTCTTCTCCTTCGCCAGCCTGTGCGCGCAGCTAGGCTAGCCAATATAGCTGTATGCGCTGCTTCAATGTTCCCTGCTAGCTGGCATGCATGCCTGCGAGCTGTGCTGATGAGCCTCCATCCAGCAGTCACGCACGCCAGCCTCAGTGCAATGCGCCGCCCTCGTTTAAACGGCATATATACTTGCCCATCCCCTACCTCGGCACGCCCACAGCAGGCGCCCGCCCCATCCACCCTATGCCAGCATGCAGCCTCCGCCCGACCCTCGGCCACGCACCGAGCGACCTCACGCTGCCTTGCAATGCCTGCATGTGTTGTGCGGGGCCCTCCATCCCATCCGTGCCCCATCCAACCTAACCTCGCTCGCTCCTGACGCACCCCACCCACGCACGCTGCTCCTGGCGGCCCTCACCGCCCCAGCTAGCCACACCACCTGCTATGTATGCTGCTAGCTGCCCAGCATTCAGCTTCTCACGCCCCTGCCGCCCCTAGCTACCTCCCACGCATGCCCCCTAGCTGCCTGCCCTGACCTGCTGCGCTGCTGTCTGACCAAGCTACCATGGTGACCCCCGTCCCGGCCCCAGGCTGCTCATGGCCACCTACACCGCCAACCTGGCCGCATACTTCACAGTGCAGGTGCGGCCGCCGGGGAGGGGCGGGGCAGGGTGGAGGGGCACGGCAGCCTGCCTGTATGCATGTACGGCAGCAGGCGGGGGGCGGGTGGCCCATGGGCGGGCGGCTAGGCTGCAGCACAGTGAGGAGGGAGCAGCAGCAGCAGCAGCAGGTAGGGTAGGCAGGGTCAGAATCGAGCAAGCGATGTATGTATGGGTATGCGTGCATGCATGCGCCAGCAGTAGCTAGTGGCACAGCAGCACATAGCGCCCGGCATGATGCTATGGCTGGCAGCCGGCGGTCCCGGCTGCATGTGGCCTCCCGCAATCGGGGCGAGCGGCAGGCAGGCAGGCAGGCAGGGGCTAGCTAGCCAGCCAGCCACATCAGGGTAATCAGGGTATCCACGGCAGGCAGGGACCAGCCCCCGCTCCTGCCGCCCGCCATACATCCCGTGCCGCCGCCGTCCCCTCCCCCACCCCCAACCCCAACCCCAGGGCCAACCCGTGGCCTCCATAGCCTCGGTGGACGACTTCATGCGCCGCAACCTGCCCGCCTGCGTGCGCAACAGCAGGTAACCTAGCTAGGTGCGGATTTTGATAATGAATATGAACATATGAATGAACACACCGCATGCATGCGTGATGAGGCAAGATGCGATGGACAAGGCCACGCGAGCTAGCACGGACATGTGTATGTGTATGTGTATGTATGCCGCACGAGCCGTGCTTTGTTCTAGCTGGCTGGTTTGCTTGCTTGATTGTGCTGCGGCGGCGCTAATCTCCCGCCTCCCCTACTACTCCGCGCCCACCCACCCGCCCGCCTGCCGCGACCCCACCTGCAGCCTGCACATTGGGTTCGTGGCTAGGAAGTACCCCACCATTCGCCGTGTCATCACGCCAAACAACCAGCAGGTGTGTATGCACATTGATGTCAAGCGAGCAGCAGAGGTAGCCGTAGATAGATAGATTGCTTAGTTATTGGCCACATCTTATCTTACTTGGGCTTGCTTGTGCTAGCTATCCATAAGATAGTGCAGTGGCTGTGATCTATGCAACCTTGGCTGCTGCTACTGAGTAAGCTACTTGATGTGTGCAACCCTCTACATACAATACCGACCCGCAGGGATTCTTTGACGCCATGGTGGCTGGTGAGTGCGTACGTGGGTGGCTTGGGGCTGGGTAGATGTCCGCACACAAGTCCAGCCCGCATACATTACATACATGTCTGCAAAAGCATTTATGTCTTCATTTTTCCTCATCCTATACCTGCAATCAATTGGTACATTCGCTCGTTTGCATAATGCTAACGGCGTTCAGTTGGCTTATCCTAACTATATGCAAGGCCTGCATACTACCTGCGCAACTTAATTTGCAGACATATATACACTCCGACCTGCATGGCAACGCACTTGTGTAGTGTGCAAGCACGCCGTCCGCACACATATCTATTGTGTGGGGTTCTGTTCTTACACTCGAAAAATAACAAGTACTGCATATATGTATGTCATTCAAACTCCGCACACCACACATAAATAGGGCTGCATATATATTATATACAATACGCACACATCACTGGTACCGCATATATACATATCATTCAAAATACGCACACATAATTAGTAACGCACACATACACTCGGGGAAAAGGGGGGTAAAAGTTCCGTAAATCCGGGTCTTTTTCTCCGTATATCCACCCCTGTTTTACGGAAGAAGTGGCGGCTTTGACCGTAAATCTGTCCGTGGCTTGACGGTGGATTTTCACCGTAAATCCAGCAACCAAAACGTGTTTCTGGATTTACGGTAAATTCTCACCGTAAAGCCACGGACAGATTTATGGTGAATTTTCAGGGTTTAGGGTTTTAGGGTTTTATACATATATAATTTAAAATACGCACACATACATTGGGCTGCATAGATATCATTAATCACAAAGCGCATGCATACCTATCACTACACATGTATTCTTTTACAATCTATCTGCACACATACCTACAACTGCAGATATATCATTTACAATCCGCACACATACCTACTATCTAAGGCATACATACAATTCATAATCCGCACACATGCCTACTACCGCATTCTTTAATTTCATAGTCTGCACACCTACCGTGCCACCGCACTAGCCCCATGTCACTCACAATAATCTGCACCCTGCTGCTGCCTCCCTCGCTCTTGGCTGCATCAGGCAAGTGTGCGGGCGGCATATCCTCCGACCTGCACAGCAGATACGAGCTGGCCAAGAATGATACATACTGTGACCTGCAGCTGGTGTGTGTGTGGGATGCATGGCTGGGTGTAGTGGGTCCATGGGCTGTGCGTACGTGGCTGCTGTGTGTGTGTGTGCTCAGCTATGTATGTATAGGTTCGAGTGGCTGGGTTCTTTCTGTACGTAAAAGGAAGAGTTTAGATGGGGTGCCTATCCTCTGCACAGATACGACAGGCCTTGCTTTGGTAGGATGGATGGATGGACCTCACCGATGAGGTGGTGTATGTGTATGTCCGGTGATGAGCGAGCTATCTACCTCCCGCCGCTTGGCTCGCATCAACCACCGCCGGTACCTCCACTGCTGCAACGCCTGCTCGCTCCGTGCCGCGCCCAACACCACACCGCATCTGCTCATGCAGGTGGGACAGACGCTGTCGTTTGGGTACTACGGTACGTGTTGTGCTGCCAGCAGTTGGTGCTGCGTGGTCTGGTTGGCAGGGGTGCGGCGCGGGTTGGAGGCGGCAGGAGGGCTGGGCTCGCTCTGCAAGCAATGCAACGCAAGCAGCCATGGAGAGTCCTGCTAGTCCTGCCTGTCCTAGCTAGCGAGCTGTCCATGCATCCGGCAGCAGGGCCGGGATGGATGCATGCAGGTGCGCCCCTTAAGCTTCCTCCCCTGAGCATGATGGGACCCACCGAGCCCCACCGACACAACCCCACGCCACACGCCTGGCGCCCGCACGCAACATACAGCTCACCACCACCTCACCCCGCCTAATCAACTCACCCCGATGGCACCGGCCCATCCCCGTCCCCATGCGTGTTGGCTCGCATCGATATCCCGCCCAATTATATCAACGGACCCGCGCGACCTGCGCCGCCCGGCCCCGGCCCCACCCGCATTGCAGCCATCCCCTTTCGCAAGTCGCTCGCCGGCTCCTACAACGGCATCGTGGCGGCACTCAACCTGCTCATGGTGCGTTTTATATTAGTGGCTCCTGGTGTGCCGGGGCTCACCATATTTAATTTGGCGTTCTCACTTGCTTGATGCTTGACGGACGTACCTTGGCAACGTGGACGATATGTGCGCGTCCCTGCTGCCTTACTTGGGACCAGGCCGACTTCATTGACTCTGGCCAGGCCACAGACGCTCTCGCCAACCACTTCCCGCACGTGAGCAAGCATGCGCGTACGATTGCTGCTTGCTTAACATATGTAAATGTATAATTAGAAAGCGACAATTATTGTCACATACATATATGCCAGCAGTCACACATGCTATCACTGGGTCCTCTTTAATTTTAATTACATTGTATCCATGTATATATATGTAATAAACGAACCGCGAGATGGCCAGCCTTTCCGTCCCTCCGACAGACCACCCCACTCCCACTGATAATGCCATATACACATACACTTGATTTCCCGACAATATGTATATCTTATGTACAAAGCAAACAAAGCAGCAAACAATGCCACATATGCGCATGCATGCACACTTGGTGTCAGGCACAGGCACAGTCATGCGCCGGCTGCCGTGCGTGTTCCTGCCTGCCCGCACTCAATACCGCACCCGTCCATGATGCATTTATTCCCCGTTTACTTTACAGTACTATGCATAGTGTATATGTACCCCCATGTGACATATAATAATAAGTGTATTACTATTACCTTTGATATAAAAAGACACGCACCAAGGGCCAAGCAAGCAAGCAACCTGTACGTACGCCACAACTGGCAGGGACACACGGAAGGCCGATATCAAGTAGATAGCAAGTAGATAGCAAGTAGATAGCAAGTAGCGCTGCGTCCGCTGCGGGCGCTGCCACTGCCTGCACTGTCCTGTGTGGCCCATTGTACGCTGTGCCGCCGCACAGGACGCAACGGAGCTGTGTGCCGCCGCGGAGGAGCAGGCGGGCAGTGACAGCTCGGGACTGGTGCAGCTGGGCGTCCTGGACGTAGGTAAGTGTTGGCGGTTCCTGTTGTATGCATCAGTATGTTTTGTATAATATTACATCATAAGTATGTGCGTGTGTGTAAGATTTGTACAGTATATTCATACATGTTGATTTAATGCATGTGCGGCCTGCGCTGGGCTCGAAACCCAGGCTGCGGGGAAGCTGCGCATCCCGCGTGGAATTTGCACTCCGACACGAATTGTCATATGTAGATATGCGGCTAGCTACAAATATGTTGTGGAATCGCATCTCCTTCGCTACCTGTTGTACGATTGTATGAGAGCTATATGCTTGTACTTCATCAGAGACTGTATGGACTGAGGAAGGCGGCAATCCAGGGCATGTGCGGCGGGCGCTTGTCACGCACGCAATCGAGGCACTACAAGGCCCGCATGGTGTTTGTAAGCCCAAAGTAACACAAATGTAAAAAGCCTGCGTGGGCTGCTGCACCTCTTGACTGGCGGCCCAACAAGCAGGCCCCCTTCCCTCCCCCCTCCCCCCTCCCCCCTCC
>BDDC01001202.1:6834-17139 GCA_001662425.1 Chlamydomonas sphaeroides
GCCCGCACCGCCAGCGCCACCCCGCGGCCCCAGCTCCCAGGCCACCAGCCCCTCCTCGGCACGTGCCGCTCCCCACCTCCCGGCAGCCTCCGCCGTGCACACCGTCCCTGCTTGCTGGTCCCTCGCCCACCGCCCCTCGCCCCTCGCCCCCCGCCCCCGACCGCCCCTCGCTGTGCTCCCGTGCTCCTGTGCTCCTGTGCTCGTGCCCTCGCTGTGCTCCTGTGCTCCCGTGCCCCTGTGCAGCGCTGCACCAGCCGGCGCCCGGGGGCCAGCCCCCCGCCCGGCCGCACCTGTCGGGCTTCGTCATCGACCCGCCAGCAGCGCAGGTGAGGTGGGCGGGGCCCTAGCTACACAACCGAGCCGCTGTTGGCAGTAGACAGCTCAACCTCCACCGCCGCAGCCGCACCAGCCCGGCCAGTTCCCGGCCTCGACTGCGTGGCGGGGCCGGGGCACGGGCACTGGCACTGGCACTGGCACTGGCACTGGCACTGGCACTGGCACTGGCACTGGCACTGGCACTGGCCCCGCGCGCAGCGGAGCTGAGCTGCCCGTTTGAGTTGCCGGCGACAGCTCACAGCTCAGGGCCCGACCTCCACCGCCGCGGTCGTGCGAGCCGCTTGCTGGCCCCGGCCCGGCCTTGCTGCGAGCAGCCGAAAGGGCGCAGCGCAGTAGGCTTCCGCGGTAGGCGCCCTGGTGCAGTGATCGGGAGCCGCACCAGTCCGGTCCAGGGGTCACCCCTGGTCAGGTCCACTACGGCGCGGTGCGGCCGCCACCTGCTCCGGGCTTCCCGGGGGCTCCCTGGTGCGGGGTCAGCCTGCGCATGGCCCGCTGACCTGCGGGAGTCGCTCGAACTCAGTGACCCTCGTGCGGGTTTTTCGCTAGCGTGTGTCTGTCGCCCAAACCCCCGCGCCCCCTCCCTTCCTGTCGGCGCCCCCAAGGACCCGCCCCCCGCACCCACGCGGCGGCGGCCCCTCATCTACATGTACGACATGGACCCGCTGTTCAACACCCGCCTGCTGCAGTACAGGCTCGCGCGGTACGGCACACTGGGGGCGAAGACGGGGGCTGTACGGACGCATGCAGCGCCCGGCGAACGTGCGTAGCGCGCCCCTTCCCTGCGAGAGTCGCTCGCCTTCGGCGGCGCTCGTGCGTTTGCGCTCTGCGGTCTGCTTCTCACACGGCAACACAGCCTCTTGCCACTTGTTTCGTCTTCCCTGCTGCCTGACTGGCCCCTTGCCCCCCTCACCCCGGATACGCGGCCGGGCCACCTCCACATCGCGACGGGCCTTGAGCCAGCGTGCTCGCCGTAGCCCGCACTGCAACACATCAGCGCCCGCTCACGGCACCCTCTCTCCCCGCTGCAGGCCCCTTTCTTTCTGCTACGCGCCTCACGCCCCTTGGCTTCCCTCTCCATTCCTTGGGCCAGCGCGCTCACCATCCCAACACTGCATACCCCTCCAACCCCCTTCCACCCCACCCCGACGCCCAGACATTAGCAACACCAATGAGCCAATCCTTGCCTCCGCCCCCGCAGCAGCCTGTCCCCCCTTTACATGCAACGCCTGCGCTGCACATCACATCCCCTACCTGCGCTCGTCCCCTCCTCTTTCGGCACGTCGGTTCCCCGCTCCCCCCTTGCCGTCCCCCACCCCCCGCCGCGCCTCGCGGTACGTCCTGCGTGCAGTACTCCCCGCCTCACGCCCCTTACCCTCCCCTCCCACCACCCGCCCTCCCACCACACCCGGCCCACAGCATGGCCAGCTTGCACCGGCAGCAGGGGGCCTCCAGCATTCCCCCTCCACCCCACTTGCCTGCTCCCCCCTCCCACCCCCCGCCCGCAGCATGGCCTGCGTGCACCGCCTGTTTGGCGCCGCCAACGAGACCGAGTTCAGCCCCACGGTGCGGCGGCATGGGCTGGGGGCGGCATGGGCTGGGGGCGGCATGGGCTGGGGGCCGAGTTCAGCCCCACGGTGCGGCGGCATGGGCTGGGGGCCGCATGGGCTGGGGGCCGGGTTCAGCCCCACGGTGCGGCGGCATGGACTGGGGGTGGCATGGGCTGGGGGCCGCATGGGCTGGGGGCCGGGTTCAGCCCCACGGTGCGGCGGCGCGCCCTCTCCTTGCTGCGTCCCGGTGGTCGGCACCCGGGGCACGGCCTGCATGTTGCGGCCTGCATGTCTGGCGCCGCGAACGGCAGCGGCCGAAGCCCGCGTCGACGGCGCCAGCGGTCTGCCCGCAATATATTGTGTGGTCACCGGTGTCGGGCATTTTCCCCGTCGTAACCGCCCTCCCCAATCCCAGCACACACACAGAGGGCCGTGCTTACTATATGTTACCTATTTCTGAACACACAGACACACACATGGGTGGTACTCTATTTCGGCCCTTCAGAATTGGACACACCTGGGTGGGACTTTGGGGCGGCGCTGGGCTCCGCTCCCGGCGCCGGCGCACCTGAACACCTCGCTGCCTGCTTCTCGCATGGCCAGCGCGTCACCCACACGCAGGGCGTGCAGCGCGGGGCGTGTTGCTTTCATGGTAACACGAAACCCACACACTTGTGGCCTTTGGGTGGCTGTCCCTGCTGCTGCCCCCGCGGCCCCCAGGTGTACGCCGCCGAGACGTACCTCGTGGATGCGCTGGCAGTGAGCCCGCACAGGTGCGGCTGCTGGGGGGGAAAGGGGGGGTAATGGTGGGGATGGGCGTGTGTGTTTCGGGGGCGGGCGTGGAGGGGCCGGGGGGCCTGGCAGTGGGCTCACGCCCTTGCGCCTTGTTTTGCCGCCCGCCCGCAACCGAACCCCACATCCCCCAACCACAATCTGACGTCCCTACCCGCGCGCCCTCGCCCGCCCCGCGCGCACTCCATCGCCCCCACCTGCCACTCCGCCGCCTGCGCCTGGCTCTCTTCTCCCGCGTCCCCCGCTACGTGTTCGTGTCGGTGCCTGCTCTCTACCATGTCATAGCCTCCTTCCTATGCAGGACCTTTGACCCCGAGGAGGCCGACTTCTTCTTCGTGCCCATGCTCACCACCCCCGACACACGAACCCTGCCTTTCCCCCGCCTTCCCCCTCTGGCCCCTCCCCCCAGGACCTTTGACCCCGAGGAGGCCGACTTCTTCTTCGTGCCCATGCTCACCACCTGCTTCTTTTGGCCCATCCTGGGCTGGGCGGACCACCCCTGGTTCGCGGGGCCCACGGGTACGGCTGCGGTCCGGGGAAGGGGAAGGGGCAGGGGGTGGGCGTCAAGTGATGACAAGCGCCCACGGGCAGAGGCCGGGGGTGGGGTGAGGGGCTGCGGGCTTCGGAAGGGTTTGGGCGCCGAGCGTGGGCATGGGCGCAAGGCTGGGCGGACTCAGACCGCTCTTCTGCGGCGCCCTCACTCCGTCCTCCGCTACGCCCCTCCACCCCTGCCCCTGCCGTGCCTGCTCGTCCCCTTCCCCCACCTCGGCCTCCCGGTCGCCTCCCTTCTGCCCAACCCCACCTCTTCCCCCATCCCTTTCCGGCGGCCCCAGTCGCCTCCAGGGTTGAGCACGGCGCCGCGATGGTGCAGCAGGCCAAGCGCTGGCTGCAGGTACGGCGTACGGCAGGGCGGTACGGATGTGGCACGGCATCAGTTGGTACGGCTGCGACGGCGGGGATAGGGTATCGTACGGCGGCATGTCGGAGGTGGGCAGCGCGGCAGCTTGGGTTTGGGGGCTGGGTCACAGGTGCCGCAGCTCCCCGTTGCTGGTCGCAGTCTCCTGCATGACCCGCATGCGTCCTTTCGCCCCAACCCTCGGTTCCCCCCCTCCCCCAACCTCGACCCGCTCGCGACCGCTAGGACCGGAACCTCGACTTGATACAGCGACACACGCGCCTCTGCCACGCGCGCCTCTGCCCTCTCCCTGTCACCTCTCTCCGCATCACACCAACCCCCTCTCTCCCTCTCTCCCTCCAGACCACGTACCCCTACTGGAACCGCACCGGCGGCCGCGACCACATCTGGGTGGCCGCCCACGACGAGGGCGCCTGCTGGTGGCCCTCGGGTGGGGTGGGGGGGGGCCGGGCAGGAGGGGAAGGGGGGGAGGCGGAAAGGGGGCGGCGTGTGGCTGCGAGGTTGTGTGGTTCCCGGTTGAGTTGCCCACGACGAGGGCGCCCGCTGGCGGCCCTCGGGTGGGGCGTTCCGTGGAACTTCAGGGTCGGTGTTTGCTGTCTGCACACATGCCTAACATGCTCGGCGCGTGACTGCCATCGCACGAGCTGGGGACGTCGGGTGGGGCGGCAGCTCCCGCACCTCTGCTGGTGTGGGCGCACTGCGGCACGACGGACACGGCATGCCGCCATTGGCCGTCGCGAGCACCTGCGCAGGCGGGGCCATGTCTTCTTCTTCGTGCGGCCTTCCGCCAGCGCCCCATGCCGCCATTGCCCTTTGACCGTGCCGCACCGCGCGCCGCCGTACTGTACCGCCGTACAGAGGTGTACAACGCCTCCATCATCCTGACGCACTGGGGCCGCATGGACGAGCACCACGTCAGCCAGACCGCCTGGTGGGTGCCGTACATATGTGCCGTACATGTGTGTCGCGATGCCGTCCCCCAGGCACATCCACGTGCATGGGGCTGCAGCATAGCTGGCGGGGCATTGAGGCTGACCCGTGCCGTCGGCCTCCACCCCATTTTATTGAAACCAGCGTCGAAGTTATTGGAGAGCACCCCACCCCCGCCTTAGCCTACCGTCTCACCTGACCAGGGTGCCGTTCTGCTGGTCAGCACCTCCATGCGGCGCCTCCGCTCCCTCCTCGGCCCACAGGTTTGCTGACGACTACAACCAGCGGCAGAACCCATGGCCGCCCTACACGGTGGGTGGGGGCGGGGGGGGGTCCTGGCACATGGTACCGCACGGCACGCAGGCGGGGGCCCCAGCCCCAGTCCTGGTCCTGGTCCCTGGCCGCTCCGGGCCCCCTCCGGGCCTCGCTTGCCTCACGCCCCCGTCACCGTCGCAGGAGGGCGACTGGCGCGAGGCCGTGTGGGGCCACCCGTGCTACACGCCCGGCAAGGTGGGCGCCTGCCTGCACTACATTGTGACATAAGTAATATATATTTTTGTATATATTACTATATATTTGTGTGTATAGTGACGTGTTCATCGACCCCGGCGCCTGGCTGCAGCACACAGTGCCGCACCAGACACTCGTACTCTTTGTCCATCCACCCACATCCTGGGGCCACGGTACGGTGCGCACGCGAGGAACCTGGCCATTGCCTTGCGCAAGCAAGGCCGCCCTGACCCGCGCGCGCGACTGCACAACCCACAACCCCCCCCCCCATGCTCCCCACCACGTCCGCCTCTGGCCCAGGACCTGGCCACCTCCTTGCCCAAGCCCACCTGCCACTGCCTCTGCGAATGCGCAAGACCGCGCGCACCCGCTCCCCTTCCTCCCTCCACCTCCCCCCCCTACCAGGACCTGGTCATCCCCTCGCTCAAGCCGCCCGCCCACTTTGCCTCCTCGCCGCTGCTGGGCTACCCGCCCATGGCCCGAGACATCCTGCTGTACCTGCGGGGGGACGTGGGCAGGCACCGGGACAAGGGCTACAGCCGCGGCATCCGCCAGAAGCTGACGCGGTTAGACCCCCTCGTAATATAATATGTTAGGGACGAGGGACCCTATCCTCACCCCATACGGCCCCCCTAGCCTTTATTTTTACCTAGAGAACAAAATATTTTTACATACTAGGGGCATCCCTTGCCCTATTAGGTGGGTAAGGGTGTGGGCGGAGTGGAAAGGGCACGTGGCGGGGGCGGCGGGTGCCGCGGAGGGAGCGTGGGCCGGCCCAGGTCAGGGGCGCAGGCGGCTGCCCTTGTCGTCAGGTGCCCCAACTCAACCCGTGTGCGGCCACCCGGCTCCCCGCCCGCCTGCAGGCTGTCCCGCCAGCACGATTGGGCGGCCAAGCACCACATCTTCATCGCCGACCCCTCCCAGGTGCGGCTGGGGGTCGGGGCAGGGGCCTGGGGGCAATAGAGCTGGGGGCAATGGAGCCGGGGGTATGTGGCGGGAGGGGTGGTGGCGAGAGCACACACGGGGCGGGCAGCAAGCCGTGTGCGCGACAGCGGCCGTACCTCTCACCTTCCCCACCCCCACGTGTGCACGCACCCCCCTCCGTACTCCCCCCGCCCCCCGCCCCCCACGCAGCTCCCCGGCGAATACTCGCAGCACCTGGCCCGCTCGCTCTTCTGCGTGGTGGCGCCGGGTGGGTGCTCGTCAGGGCGGGGGCGGGACTGGGAATGGGATCGGAGTGGGCATGGGAAATGGGATTGGGAATGGGAATGGGAATGGGAATGGGAATGGGAATGGGAATGGGAATTGGGAATGGGAATGGGAATGGGAATGGGAATGGGAATGGGAATGGCAGAGACAGGCTGCGGCAGGGCAGGGCGGGACAGGGCGGGGCCAGGGCGGGGCGGAGCGCCGGCGTCTCGCGGGTCCTCGCCCCACCGCCACCGCCGCCACCGCCGCGCGGCTGTCGCCGCCAGCGGCTGGCCCCCGTGCCTCGGCGGCGGCCGTGCGTGCGGTGCGGGCGGCACGGCGCGGCGCTCCGTGGGCGCTGGGCAGGCGGCCAGGAGGGGGCGCAGGCCTCCTGCAGCCTCTGGCCAGCGACGGGGCGCCCGGACCCAGCCGCTCCGGACCCAGCCGCTCCGGACCAAGCCGCACCGGACCAAGCCGCACCGGACCCAGCCGCTCCGGACCGAGCCGCACCGGACCCAGCCGCACCGGACCCTGCTCGTCGCGGGCGCCGGTGGCCGCACGAGGCAGCGGACGGCCGTAGCCCCGACCCGCCTGGCCGCCGCTGCCGCGCCCCTACCGGCCCAGTGCTACCTTGTGCTGCGCAGCGCCCCCACCTGCCCCCGGCCTATGGCCCCGCAGGCACCAGCCCAGCCACCCGTCGTTGCAACGCAGACCCCGCTCCACCCGCCCCGCCTGCCCCTGGCCTGCTGGCCTCGCAGGTGACGGCTTCAGCGGGCGCGCGGAGGACTCGATCCTGCACGGCTGCATCCCCTTGGTGGTGAGCCGGGCCTCGGCATCACAAGCTAACAGGCGACAACTAGGAAATCGGCATTGCGCCAATAAGTGTCACCTGCGCCGTGCGGGCTGAGGCCGGCGCTCTCACCATCCCAACACCGCAGCCCCCCCCTCCTCCCTGGTCATGAGGAGATGGGAAAGGGAGGGGGAACAAGGTGATCGGACTGTTTCTGTGGGGGGCTGGCACGTGTTGCCGAGGACTCCTCGCTCCTAGCGCCTGGCTGCTCGCGGGGGAGGGGCGTCCGAGCTGCGTCACAACATCCTCCGTCGCAGAGGTGCTGGGGCAGGGCGCATAGCTGGCGTGGGCGCAGCCGCCTCCGAACGTGGGCGCTCCGCAGTTGTCGCTGTCAGCCAAGATACCTGACTGGCGTCAGCCAAGATACCTGACTGATGTCAGCCAAGATACCTGACTGATGTCAGCCAAGATACCTGACTGATGTCAGCCAAGATACCTGACTGATGTCAGCCAAGATACCTTACTGATGTCAGCCAAGATACCTGACTGATGTCAGCCAAGATACCTGACTGATGTCAGCCAAGATACCTGCTCATTTTGCGTCTCAGGATTAGGAATGATCGTCAGGGCTCGCACATAGCCTGCCTTCAAGGGCAGGGCTGGCAGAACGGATGTCCATGTGGCATCGGCAGCACTCGTCACCTGCCGTACGGCAGAGATTAGTCGGTCACAAAACACATGTCCTAGGCATGTCCACGCCATCCCCCTGCCGCCCACAGACCACGGACGGCGCCTCGCACCTTACCTGTGTTGTGTCTTGCAGCATTGTAGGCCCTGTGCATTGTAGGCCCTGTCTGATGCCTCCCGCCCCAGCACGCATTCCGTGCACGTCTGCTCCTTCCTTCAGCCCCTCCCCCCTGCTTTCGCAACCTCCACCCATTCTACACCTCCCCTTGCCACCAACCAGATAATGGACGGCGTGCACCTCCCCTTCGAGGGCGTGCTGGACTGGGGCGCCTTCTCCGTGCGCATCAAGGAGGCCGCCGTCGACGAGTACCTGCCGCGGGTGGGTTGCTCCGGCCGTGGCGAGCGATGCCGTACATGTCGTACGTGGCTTGCGCGTCATGTACGGGTGGCTGGTGCAGCAGCTCAACGCACACGCCGTGGGCGAGCGCCTGCCCGAGGTGTGGGGCCGCGTGGCGTGTGCCCGCAGTGGTAGCATGCCATGTTGGGTTTCCAATTACAACCAGAATGGGTTGTAATGCCCGTTGGGTCGGGTCCGTGTGCAGGCCGTGCGCTCGGCTAGCCGGCCGCTCGTGTGGTTGGCGTCGGCGTTGCGCCGCAGGACAGGTTGAGCTTGTGCGTGGTCTCAGGATCAGGGACCCCGCGACTGAGCTCGACTTGAGCCCAGCCAGGCAGGGGAAGGGTTCGAGGGGAGCGCTCGCTTGCGTCACGGGAGGTCCGTGTCAAGCGAGCGCCAGTGGCAGCCGCGGAGCCACGGGCATGCTACCGCAGTGGCTGCCGGGCCCTCGCAGCCGCCCTCGGCTATCGTCACCCGATGCGCTATCGGCGCCCTCTGCAGAAGACACGTGTCAGACTGCCCAGGCCTAGCGGTCTAGGGGCCTTGATGCCTGCTGTAGAGGTGTGGCTGCCAGGGCCGAGGTGCCTACGCAACGAGCAACCTCGCGCGCAGCTCTGGCGCGTGCGTGCAGTGACGAGCGCCCGCCTGCTGCCGCGGCGCCGGCCCCTGCTCCTGCCCCTCCTCCACAGTTCCTGACGTCGCTGCCGCCCGAGACCATTGAGCGGCTGCAGCGCAACCTGGCGCTCGTGTGGCACCGGTGCGTGCGGCGCCAGCGCGCGTATCCTGATATATATATATATAATACACATGTATGTAGGCATATATATGTATCCGGATATGGATTCCATCCTGTACCCCGATTATCCTGATAATGCAGTCGACTAGGGCACGACGGCTGCGTGTGGCGCGACGTGCTCGTGCGAGCCCGTGTGGCAGCAGCGCGGCACGTCACTGTCCGGCAGCGCACCGGTACCAGCCCCGCCGTCTCCACATCCTGCCCATGCGTATGTAGCATCGATACGCGCCACCTCCTCACACCAGCCCGCTGCGCAGCGTGGACCTACCGACCGCCAGCTCACCACGTCACCCCGCCCCGCCCTGCGCTGCGCTCCCCCCCCCGCCCCCGCCACCCGCAGCTTCGCCTACGCCGCGCCGCCGGCGCTGCCCGCCGCCTTCACGGCCGCGTACCAGAGCAACAACACAGCGGCGGCACGGGCGGCGGCGGGCCGCATGGCCGGGGGGAGCCACGGCGGCGCCCGGGCGGAGGCGGAGGCGCGCGGCGCGCAGGTGGGGGGGGGCACGCTGGAGGGGGGCAGGACGCAGGTGGGCACGCGCAAGAGGGCAGAGGGGGCCAGAGGGGGGAGGCGGGCGGCCGGGGATGGGCGCGTGGCTCCGGCTACGCGGTAGGTGGGGCAGGTGCCGGGGGCGGGCCGGACGGACGGCCGCGGTTGGGGTCAGGTGGTCGCCGCCGCGTGTACCAGAGGCAGCGGGCCGCGGGTCACGGGCGCGAAGGCGGGGCAGGTGCCAGGGGCGGGGGACGCGCCAGGGCGGGCGAGGCGGGCGTCGGGACGTGGGCGGCGGGCGGGCGGGCGGCCGACATGGGGGCTCCGGCTGTGCGTAGGAGCGATGGGGGGCGGCGCTCTGGCGATGCAGGGCGATGCAGGGCGGGAGGAGGCGGGTCGGGGGGGCATGCGAGCCACCGCTGTGCTTCATCGTGCCTCGCGCCTCGCGCCCTCAGGACCGGCTGGCGGCGGCGGCGGGCTGGTCGGGGGCGCTGGCCAGGATGCGCGCGGCGGCGGAGGCTGCGGCGGACGCAGCGGCGGAGGATGGGGACGACGCCGGCGGGCACGGCGGCGGCGGCGGCGGCAGGGCGGCGGCGGGGGCCGGGACCGGCGGCGCGGCGGCGCCCGAGCAGTGGCGCGGGCCCACGGGCCACCCATTCCGGTCGTACGTCCGGTTTCCGCTCCGTACGGATGCGTGGAACACGATCCTGGCCTGGCTGCACTCACGGATACCGCACACCCGGGGTACGGGCGGCGGCTGATCGGGGAGGAGGAGGGCCGGGAGGAGGAGGAGGCGCGCGTGCTGGCGGCGGCAGCGCGGCTGTAGCGGCGCCCGCGGGGAAACAGAGCCGCTATCTATCCTCCATGCCCTGGCCTCCGTGCACCCGTGCACGGGCCTGCAATACCTGCCCCCCCCCCCCCCCCCCCACACA
>BDDC01001202.1:17616-31221 GCA_001662425.1 Chlamydomonas sphaeroides
TGCTGGGGGAGGGACCCATGCGGGGTGCCATGGGGGCAGGCAGGTGCGTGGGTGCACGGCTGCCGAGTGGGGCGCGTGTCGCAGCGCTGGCGCCGTGCTTGGCGGCCACCTAGGGTTTCCAATTACAACCAGAAGGATGCCAGGAGAGGAACAGAGACCACCTTGCAACAACCTAGGGTCGTTGGTCTGTATTGGGCGGGGGCGGGGGGGGACGGGGAACAAGACGTCCATGCGTCCTTGTGTGGGTCACCGGTAGCGGCAACCAGGGGGCGGCAACCGGGGGCAGCAAACAGGGGGGCGGGGAGTGCAGCAGCACGCGCCAAGGTATGCCTGGTAGGGCCTGGTGTGGTGTGCGGGCTGGAGTTGCGGGTGGAGCTGCTCGGCCGCTGGCACGCTGCCCGTCTGCCCGTCTCCCGTCCCTCGCGCGACCAGGAGAGTCGTCAACAGCCGTACATCAGCGAGCATTGCAGATGCTGCCAGTATACCTAAAGGTAGCCGGTGTCTGGCCTGGGTTTTAAAAGATTTCAAACAAGCATTTTGCCAGTTCCCACAGGTTCCCACGTGGGTACCACTCGGGGGTCCGTGGGCGGGGTCCGTGTGTCCCCGCGCAACCGGCGCCCATTCTTCATGTTATGCTATGTTATGACATACGGCACCTGTATGAGCAGCTCTGGGCTCCAGCTCGCTCGGCAGTCGCGACATGCGGGTAAGTTCGAAGCTAAGGGCTCGGTTACGAAGGTTCAGATCGTGATTCGACCATCTGCTTGCTTCGCTTGCGCAGCGAGACTAGGGGCGGAAGTATGTGTACTTGGGGAGCGATGGGAAACCGGGCAGTCAGAACTGGGCGCTGTGTAAGAGTAGTGGGGGCATGTGGGCAGGGTAGCGGGTACCGGTAAGGCAGGGGATGCGGGCCCATGTCCGGTCCGGGGCTGACATCGGGGGCTGGTGGGCTAACAGGTATGACACGCGGATGACTTCGGCGAGAGAATAGCTTCCTCCTCATCGCTAATTCATCTAAATTCATACGTTGCATAAGTTTACACGTTGCCTACGAGAATCCACCGTGGACGATAAGTCTGACGAGTCGGTGCAACACCTGGCGCGCGCCCGACAATTGTGGTATTCATGAAGGGCACCATTCACAGAGCATTGATAGCTTGTACGCTGGCGGCCTGCGTCGCCATTTGCTGCGGCGATGTGGCTTCCAACGTCAGCTTGCCAGACCTGGCGAGTTCCTACTGGACGAAGAGCGGTGGGTACTGGATGAACGGTTGGCGCGGGACGCTGCCGCGAACGGCTTGCAAACGTTTCCTGTGCGGTGCAGGCCTTCTCATGCCCAACAAGCGCCTGGCTGAGACCTTAAACAAAGCAAAGCTGCCGGTGATGGTGCGTAGCAACGCAGTCGAAGCCTTACTCTTTGGCGCTCCTCTTCAGCCCGTCGCGCCTCCGGCCCCGGCCCCCCCGCTTCCCAGCCCCGGCCCCTCCGGCCCCGCCCCCCCTCCCGGCCCCGGCCCCGCCCACTCCCACTGCGCTGCCGAACCGTTCTCGGCCCGACCATCCGCGTCGATCCGCAGGATGCTTTTGGGCGCCGGCGAGACATTGTCCTCATGTCCATAGCAAGCGAGTTCGCTTTCCAACAGATGTTTGACATCTTTATAACAAGCCTGCACAACATCACCTTCCCCAAGATGGACGGGTAGGCATTCTGGCGCAGGCGACGAGTCGTAGAAGCCCCGCACGGCCCTGTCCCGTACCTGCCCGTGCGCTTAGGCAGGCAGCACGCAGGGCCGGGTGCCCAGGCCGGGCTGGGCTCAGTTAACGCTGCGCTCCATCATGGCGGGACGGCGGATGCAGCGATGTAGGGCGCCCAGGCCGCTGGGCCTATGACGCGTGTGTCCGAAGCCGTTGCGGCACGGCGCTTACATGCAGGCGGCCGCTCGGCGGGCGAGCATGACCTGCTTCCCATCGCTGGCCGCGCCTGCCCCTTGCGCAGCTCTCCGGACACCCTGGCAAAGCACCTGGTGATCGGTGTCATGGTGAGCTACGCCCGCGAACGGTACCGGTACCCGGGGCCCAGCAACGGTGCGGATCGGCACGGTCGCCGCCGCCTCACCGCCTGCGCCCCGCCCAACAGACGCAAGGCAGCACGGCTCGCTGCATCCAGGCCGCCGGTCCGTACGGCGCTTACTGTGTGCCGTACGAGAACCCCTCGTTCACGCTGGGCAACTTCCGAGGCGACTCCAAGGACTTCAACGGCATCGGTGCGTGCTGCGTGCTGCATGCTGCGTGCTGCGTGCTGCATGCTGCATGCTGCGTGCTGCGCGCTGCGCGCTGCATGCTGCGTGCGTTGGCTTTGGCTTTGGCTTACGTGCGTGTCGGCTGGGTCGCGCGTGTGCATCCGTGTATGCGGTACTGCTAGCAGCAGTAGACTACACGGTTGAGGCAGCAGCCACAAGCGGCGCAGTCCTTTCTCCGCCCGTGCGCCCCCGCCCATGTCTCCCCCGCCGCGTCCCTGCCTCCCCCCGCCTCCCCCACACCCTGCCCCAGGCTTCACCAAGACCGCCACCATCCTGGACTGCCTCTCGCTGGGGCTGGACGTGCTCTTCCTGGACGCAGGTGCGAGGTGGGGGCGCACATGTGCAGCTAACAGACGAAGTCAAGAACCTGTTGCATGCAGTGACGCCGGCTGCATGGCCCGCAACGGCGCTGCGCTGGGCGCTGCGCTGGGCGCGAATGGGCGCGAGCGACCCCACTGGCGGCACGCGCACCGTACTCGCCCAACCTGCCGTACCCTGCCGCACCCGCAGACCAGGTGCTGTTCCAGAACCCGCTGCCGTACCTGCTGGCCCGGGCCGCGGACGTGATGGTGTCGGGAGGTGCGCCGGGTCCGGCCATGTCGCGCACGTACCGGTACGCGTCGCTGCTGCCAACAGATGATGGCAGCTGCTGCAGCCTTGGCGACGCCGAGGCCTAGCTAGGTCCGTCCTCCACGTGAGCGGTCGCGCAGCGCACCGCTTGTGGCGGCGGGGGCGTGGGAGGGCCTCACGGCCGCGCGCCGCGCCCGTTGCCGCCTCGCCCAGCCCCCGTTCTGTCCGCCGCCCGGCCGCGCCGCCCCACTCGCCCCCGCCGCCAGACTGCCCTAGCCACGGGCCACCCGCGGTGCCTCGGCCCCCCATTGCTGTGGTGGGGCGTGCTCGGGCGTGCGGCGACAGCTCACGGCAGCTCACGGCAGCTCACGACAGCTCACGGCAGCTCACGGCAGCTCACGACAGCTCACGGCGCCCACGCCTCGTCTCCCCACGCATCGCATCCCTCGCCTCCGCCGCCAGACTGCCACAGCCACGACGACACGACGCCGGCGGAGCAGCTGCCGCCAGTGGGCAACAACATCGGCTTTGTGTACTTCAGGTGAGGGGCTCCCTCTGCCCGCTCGTGGGATTCGGCGGGCGGGCAACATGGTGGTCCGGTGGGTGCCCCTTGCCCGCCCGCCTTCTGCTGCCGCCCCGCGCCGCTGCGCCCGCTCTGCTGGGGTGCTCGCGGGGAGCGCCCACTTGCCGCGGGGACGCTCCTGCCCGCCCGCCCGCGAGCTGCTGCCGTGGCTGGGGGCCCGACACCAGGGGCCATTAGGCCGACGCGAAGTCCACTGGCTCGCTCCACCCGCTCGGTCGTGGAAGCCCCACTGGGGCTCCGTGCCAGCCTCCCGTCCCTCACCCCCTAGCAGCACCGCCATGGTAGCGTGTGCGTTGTACGGTTGGGCCCTGTGGCCGGCCATCCCGGCCCTGTGCCAAACCCCAGCGCCCCTCCCTCGCTGACCCACACTCACCACCCCCTAGGAGCACCGCCATGGTCGCGCGGGCGGTGTACAACTGGGCCATGTGGCTGGCCAACCTGGCATGGAGTGGCAGCCTGCCGTGGGACCAGGCCACCTTTGCGGCAGCGATGGAGTTCGTGGCGCAGGTGTGCGACACGCCCCCTGTGTGTGTGCTTTTGTAGTAAGTAAACATGCCCCGCGCGGCACGCCCTGTGCATGCGTGTGTGCTCGATGACACGCCCTGCGCATGCGTGTGTGCTCGACGCATGGCAGGGCGGGGCCTTCAGGGAGCCTGGGGCGCCCGGGGAGGCAGCACGGCCAGGTTGGCGGTGGCTGGCTGGCCTCTGCGGCCTGGGGGTGGCCCCGGGGGCACGGGGGCACAGCGGCGCACGGGCCGGCACACCGCGAGGCGCGTCGCTACCTCATGGCCGGTGGGCTGCCGGACTCCCCTGCTTGCCCGCTGGTCCGTACGCCTGCCGTACCCTGCCGTACACTGCGCCCGCAGGACGTGAGCGTACGGCACATGTCCATTGTCATGCTGCGGCCCGACCTGTTTCCGTACCTCTGCATGGTACGGCACGCCGCGTGGCGTGTGCGACGCGGGGTTGGCTGCGGCCTGCGGCCTGCGTGCCAAGCTCCCAACGGCCTTCGCTTGCCGGCCGCCTGCAAGGGCGCCCCCGCGGCCGCTGCCCTTCCCCATGCCGCTACCGCTGCAGCAGCAGTCCCCGCCCCCTGCCACCGGCCCCCTGCGCCGCCTCCCTTCCGCCTCCTCCCCGCCCCGCGGGGTAGCTGCGGCTGCGGCCTGCGCCCCTTGTCCTGCCTTGATGCCCCGTGCGTGTTCGCCCGGTCGGTGCCCACCCTGCCCCTGGACCTACCCCCGTCGGCACGGCGGCACACCTCCTGCGCCTCCATTTCCGGCCCTTCCCTACTTCCCCGGCTCCCCCGCAGGGCAACTGCGGCTGCGACCTGCGCGGCGTGGCCCCCGGCGAGACCGGCCCTCCGCTCGACTATGGGCCCGACGGCGACTGCCCGCACGACCTCATTGCCGGCTGGTACAACTACCACATGCCCTGCTCGGGTGACATAAACGAAAAGGCGCGGCGCATGCTGGTGCGATGTGGGGCTGGGCCTAGGCGCATGTTGGTGCCGCCAGGGGCTCCGCATGTGCCTGCACGCCTCGGTGACTGGCGTCTTGGGGGCCTCGGTGCGCCGGGGTCGGGCGCCTGCGCGCATGTCTTGGGGGACTCGGGGCGACTTGTCTTACGGCGGCGTGGGTCGGTGCTCCCTCGCTCGCGTGCGCCCCCCACCCATCCCACCCCTGTCCCTCCGCCCCACCCGGCCCGGCCCCCGCAGGAGTACAGGGATATGTACCAGCGCGCCGTGGGGCCCATCAACAGCAAGTCGCAGCCGCTGCATGTACTGCACTGAGCGATGCATTGAAATGACGATGGAGTGATGGAGCCGCGCCCGCATGCCGCGGATGCGCAGCGGCCGCCCGCTGCAGCGCACGGGCCGCGCGTCATCCCGGCGCGCTGCCGCGGGCGCATGTGAGCGCTGTCACGGCCGCGCGCAGCCGCGGGCGCCCCTGCGCGCCGTCCGGGCAGCGTCCGCCAGCAAGATCGACCCCCGACATCCGGGCAGGCGCTCTACCCGGCGCGAGGCCTCGTGCTCGCCGCTGGCGGCGTCGGGGCACCGGCCGGCCGCGCATCGCGGCCGCGCACCGCGGCCGCGCGCTGCCCTGCCGCCGCTTGGGGCCCATCAGCAGCATGTCGCGGCCGCTGCACTGAGGGCCGCTCGCGGGTGGCGTCGAGGCCGCTCCCACACGACGACGGATGACGTAACTGGGCGATGCCGAGGCCGCGCGCAGGCACGGGCCGCCAGCGAGCGCCGCCGGGGCCGCAGCGCTGCCGCTGCAGCCAGGAGGGCCTCCTGGCTGCACCGCGGCTGCGGCGCCAGCGAGGCCCCACCACGGCTCTTCACCACGGCTCCTCACCACGGCTCCCCACCACGGCTCCTCACCACGGCTCCCCACCACGGCTCCTCACCACGGCTCCTCACCACGGCTCCTCACCACGGCTCCCCACCACGGCTCCTCACCACGGCTCCCCACCACGGCTCCCCACCACGGCTCCCCACCACGGCGGCTGGAGGCGATGGGGCCACGTCCGCATGCCCGGCATGCTCCGCGCCCGCCCGCTGGAGCGCTCACGGGCCACGATGGGCGCTGTCAGAGCCGCTCGCCGACGCCGCCGCCACGGGCGCCCCTGAGCGCCTTCCGGGCAGCGGCGCCGTCGTGATCGCCAAGGTCAAGCCGCCGCCGAGGCAGCGGCGTTTCCGAGGTCGAGCCCCGGCATCCGGCTTGGCATCCACCCCCGCGCTGCCTCGCGCTCGCCGCGGGTGGCGGCGGAGCGCCGCCCGGAATCGTGCTGCCTGACCGGCCGCGCGCTGGCAGCCCCTGGCGCTCCGGGGACGCGCGCTTCCGGTGCGCAGCGTGGGGCCGCAGCGGCGCCACCGAGCTCGGGGAGGCTGCGGCGCCGGCGTTGTCCGCCCACGGCGTCCGACCCGGCAGCTCTTCCCCGCGCGCTCTGCCCGCGGCACTGGCGGCACGAGCCATGCCGCCACGCGCGGCCCCCCGTGCTGCACGACCTCTGCGCGCACGCGGCCTTGCCGCCCCAAGCCGCTGCCTCTCCGCAGCACCGCGTCAACGTCCCCGCGCCCAGCCGCGGAAGCCCTCAGCCAGTTTCAGGGCCCCAAACCCGTGCGGCATGGACGCAGCGGTGCCCCTGCCGCGCAGCAGCTCAGCGACCCTCGCCTTCCGCCGCGGCGCTTGGGGTTTTGTGGACCCGTGCGTCGTTACGCCGCCCACGCCGCTACGCCTGCTGGCCGGGGCTGCGTCCCCCCTCGCTGGCCCCCGCAGAGCCGGCTGCAGGCCTAGCGCCTGGGGCTTGCAGGCTGGGGCGCCGGCTGGGGCGTACAAGGAGCGCGTAGGTAGCTGAGGTGGTTGGCGGGGGCGTACGTTGCCAAGTAAGCGCAGCAACGCGTCTCGCAGGCATCACGGCGCTCGGGCAGTGCGGGCCGTTGGAATTGTGGGGCTGCGGCATGCGGAGCTTGGGGCGGACGAATGAATGATGGCTACATGGATGAAATAGAAATAGAAATGGTTACGACTTGTGCAAAGCACATATCGCTGCATTCAGGAGGGCGAGCGTGTATGGGGTGAGCCCCACGCCTACCACCGAATATACTGAATGATGGCTACATGGATGATCACGGCGAGTGCCTGGCTGGGCGCCTGGGCCCCGGTGTAGGGCATTCGGGTTTGGGGCATCCGGCGGAAGGTGGGAGCAGGGGTTGGGGGCCGTGGGCGGTGGGCCTGCGACGCATCGCTGCTGCGACAATTCAAGTGGCCTACGTGCCAACCAGGGTCAACGGCGGTTGATACCGAGAAGGGGCCTGATCAACAGGGTTTTGACTGCTGAAGACTCGATTCGACAAGGCGATTAACATCATGGGTTGAGACGTTTTGCGTCGCAGAGCCTAGGCATCAACACGCCCTGACTTCCTTGATGACGGTAGCTGTAGGCTTGCTGACTGCTCCCATGGACACTGCGCTGTTCGGAGGCCTGCACGCGCTCCATTCCCTAATTTCATGGCAACCCCGCGCACACCTGCTGGCCCACCTGCCAGTCCCCACCAATGTTCCTGACGCTGGCTTAGACCCATAGAGCAGAGGCTATAAGCGGCGTGGCATCTGGCGTGAGGGGAGGCGGACATTGCGCCCGTTCCGGCACCCAGCGCGCGCGGCAACCATTACCTAATTTCACGTGTACTTCCCTAGCGTAGCGTTGAAGGTAGGTTCTTGCCAACATCGTGGAGCGTGGAAGCGGCCGGCGCGGGTGCCCGTGGGGGCCCGCGGGGCCGGCGTGCGGGTTTGGCCAGTACGGCAGGCCGATACGGTTTTGGGCTCGCCCGCTCGCGCGCCCTGGTATTACTTGTCCCGCCCGTCCCGCCCCAGGATGGTTGGTCGCGCGTGCTGGCAAGGCGTCGGCGGCGCAGGTTAATTGCGTCGTTGGCGTTCTTGGCGGCGCGTGCGCCTTGTTACGCTCGGGGCGGCCCTGGGGCCCGCGCGGGCTACACTGTGACTCCGGTTACACTTGACGCACCGCCGGCGTGCCGGCGGCGGGCGCTGGTGGCGCCGCGCGCGCCGGCTATGCGTGCTACACGCTACACTGTCACCACTACGGCCACTAGGTCATCCTCAATATGGGCGCTTGGCGATGGGAGGCGAGTTTCGGCAGGGGGTGATGTGGGGCACGCAGGCCAGCCGCTCTCGATCCGAGTGGGGAGCTTAGTGGGGGCTGGCCGCTGTAACGCGGCAGGATGAATCGCGAGAAGGCGACCCCCGCCGCCCCGCGCACGCCTGGTGCCCATCTGCCCGCCCGAAACTTGATGAACACCAGCTTGGTTGAGTGCAGCGCCGGGGCTGGGACACTCGATCATCAACAGCTTGGATGAATGCAGCGCCCCAACTCTAGACAATGATCAGCACCATGGGTTGAGCCGGGCGCCCTATGATTGGGGAGCGGCCAACAGGGTTTGGACTGTCCGCCCAGGGCAGGTACGACCCCTGACGTGCCTGCGTTCTGACTAGTGCTCAGGTGGAGGATGTAGCCTTGGTGGCGGGGTTGGCCGGCAGGAGCCAGAGGGAGGACGACGGGTCACTACATCTTCCGCAGGATGGAAATCTGGTGTGCCTGCACAGGGACGGAGGTTGAAGCGTCGCCCCGTGCCCTTCTCCGGATGTACCATGTTGCGGCTGGGTCACGCTGGGTCACTATTTATGCACGTGGCAGTCAGTGTATTCATTACGAGGTAATAGAGAGTAACAACCGTTAGATGGTGCTCCCTCTTCGTAGCTCGTAGCTCGGGGTAACGTTCCCCTCGCTCCTCGCAATGTGGGCCATCCAACTATGGGCACGCTGAGCTCGAGCTGCGGATACTAGGCCGGGTACAGGGCGGGGGTAGGCACGACCTACGTTACAATACGCAGGGGGTCCCCCCCTGGCAGTAGGTATTGGAAAGGCGGCCAAGCCGATTGTATGAAGTAGGACGCGGTGCGTTACCGGGGGTCCGGCGACGGCAACCAGCCCCGGGGCCAGCGACCATCCCACTGCGGGCAACTCGAAGGGTAGGCAGCGCCCTTGGCCGAGCCGATTGTACGGCCCTCCATACACACATGAACCCATGCCTGCCCCTCGCGTCCCTTCCTGGGACCCCGGGTCCTCACGCCCGACACGTGGCGCCGTCACACGAATCCGGCAAACACACGGCACGACTCGACAACCCCCGCGCGGCCCACCCGGGGTGTTGGTGAGGCGTTGGTCGTGCGTGCAAACAGGGATGCGTTGCGGTGCACCAGTGCGGGGAACCTGGCCCAGCGCCGCCTCGGCATTGTGAGCAGTGTGTGTAGTGCTGCAGTCGCGTTGAGCGGAACGGCGGTTCAGCTGCCGCCCCCTGATCGCCTAGTACGCCCTCGCGCCGTGTAGTGTCTCCCCTGGTGTTTCCGTTTGATGTTAGCCGGAAGCGCTCTTGGCACCGGGCGGCCGCGGGCGAGGTTTGGTGGCCACGCTGTGCGAGGCAAGGCCAATCCTCACACCGCAGCCCTCGCTAGCGACGCCGACCGCGCGTGCTACTGTACCGGCCTCGCCATGTGTGCATCGGTTTTCGCTGCGGTGTTCGCAGGGCGCGCCTCCCTCCGTGTTCGTCTGCTGTCGACGCTGGCCGTGTGGCGACCAGGGTCTCCCCTGGTGGCGACGTGCGACGCCTGCTGAATAGGAAGTCTGACTGCGGCTGCGGCCAGGAGATCAGCCTGGCCGTGCCTGCTGATAAGGGGCATTGCGGCCAGGTCTGCAGCGTGGCGTTGCCGGGCGGTTCCTGGCGGTTGGCCTGATCGACCAACATCGCGTCTGTGGCGGCCTGCACTACTCGGGAAAGGACGAGGGCAGCCATTAAAACAGCTATCGGTGATTTCGGCCAAGGATAAGGATAGGCGTTCTGCTGGCGTTGGGCGGCGTGGCATGCCAAACGATTAAGAATGCCAAAGGCTCGGCATCATAGGCCAGCTCGGCGAAGGTCAACATAATTGCAATGCACTTGTGAAATAGCGGGATGTCGCTTATGTCGTTGGCGAAAGCCAGCAAGTATCGCTGCGTAGCTTCCGGGTCGGACTCGGCGTACCCCCCAGCCTACCCCCCCGATGATGCGCCCACATCTTGACGGCCGCGCGAACTGCGCACGACCTGAAAGCGGCCTGCCACGATTGAGACCACCGTGAATGCAACTGATGTATTTGCGGCAGTTGGGGGAGGGGGAGCAGCTGCGCGGCCGTCGGGGGCCGTGGGGGACTGAGGGTAGGTGCCCGCGCGTGCGGACCCGCCACCTGCCTCGCAGCTGGACCAGACCGACATGGCGGGCGCGGGCGGATACACAAGAAGCCAACCCGCTGGCGTGCGTACTACATATAGGCGCCTACAACTTTGTAGTTGTACCTGGTCTCCAAGTAGGACTCCAGGCCCGATAACGCCGCGATACCGGACACCCCTCGCGCTTGTTCCTACACGCTACAATAGCAGCTGCAGGTTGAAGCTGCGCCCACATTAACTTGACACTTGCTGTACTTGGACGACGGCGCTTGCAAACCAACGCAGCGCTTGCTTTGTAACCCGCAACAAGCAAACTCGATCGTGTGATGGTCAAAGAGTCCATGGCAGCATCAAGATATCGCCGCGTCTGGGCTCCGGTCGTTTTGTTGGCGCTGGGCCTGGCGGCATGCCAATCGTCGCGGCTTGCCCACGCTCTACGGACCATGCCTGATGACGTCGATACATCTGGCATAAGTTCGGCTACCACCATGGCAACCCAGCGCGCACTGGGCGGCATGGCGAGCGAGGTAGGCGGGCACGATTGGGGCGGTTCGCGGTAGCTGCCCGTCTAAACATTTGGGCGCCAAAGCATGACGTGTAGCCCCTGCATGTCGCACAAGCCGTGACCTTGTCTCCAGCGTCATAACCGAGGCGTGCTCGGCGGCGGGCTTCCAGCAATCCCTGCGCCCGCACCGCAGCGCGCGAATGCGTCTTGCACGTTACAACCGGTCCCGCTCCATGCTCACTGTCTGACACGACGCCCATCCATACCACAATGCACCTACAGGTCGAGTCGAGCATCGTGTTCAAGAGTGGTGTCGACGATGGCCAGTCGCGCGCCCGCTCTCTCACCTCCACCTCCTCGCCCTCGCCAAGCGCCGACCCCCGCAACGGGGAGTCGTTCATCTGGTGAGCGGGGGTATCACTACACAGCCCCCGACACAGCCCCCGACACAGCCCCCGACCCAGGGTTCGTGCCGCACAACCACAACCCAACCGGCCAACGCAAGGCCGCGCGTCTGCAGCAGGTGCCGGCCGTACACAGTGAAGCCCAGCATTGCAGCCCGCTCGCGGCTCCGCTGGGCCGCGACGATTGCATGCTGCGGGCTGCTTTCCTTCCGCTTAGATACACGCCGCCGTCGTCGCACGCTCAATCGTTCTCACGGCCCGGCACCCGTCGCTGTCCCACAGCTACAACCTCAAGCCCGGCAACGACGACGATGGCGAGGAGGACGACCGCCGAGTGTGCGCCGGAGGTGCGGCAGTGCGAGGGACGCGGGCAGGGGCTGGCGCTACACAGCCGAGCGGGTCCGCGACGCCCCTCGCTGCAGCGGCGGGGATGCCTTGTTGCGCAGCGCTGGACTGCCGCCCAGCAGGCCAGCAGGCCCTGCCCCGAGCCGTCGCCGCGCGGCCCTCGCCGGCGGGACCCCTCCCAAGCGTGACGCCGGGCTGCCGGGAGCGCGCCTCTACCCGCACACCCACACCCACACACACGCCCGCACCCACGCCCGCACTCAAGGCACGCGCTCTCACCTGTGCCTGCCTCCCCCCTTTGGCCACCCTCCCCAGGTGTCACGTGGGACTGCCAGGAGCGCGCCGAGCTGGAGGGCTACTGCCCCGAACACATCCTGGCGGGTGAGGGCCAGGGGGTGGGCGGGGAGGGGGAGGGCCGAGGGGGGCGTGTGTTCAAGTGTGTGTTCAATCCTAAGGAACGCAATAGAGTAACGCGCGACACTTTGGGGAGGGGGGGGACGGGCGACGGACGGGGTCGGCGGGGTTGGGGCCCCGTGCACGGTGCGTGCTGGCCCGTGGGGCAGGCACCGATACCGACGAGAGGGGCATGTGCGCGTGTCCTAACGGGCCCCGCTCCCCCCCAGGCCCCTGCGACGCCTGGACCTCGCTCACCCTCACCTGCGCCATCACCTTTGACGAGGTGTGGTACGCCATCAACGGCCGCGAGGACTTCCGGCCCGCCTCGGCGCCCGCGCGCATCAGCTTCAGCGGCGCGCTCAAGGCCATCGACGGCGTGGGCTGCCCCATCTACAGGTGAGGCGCTGCAGCTGTTGCACGCCCTGTGCATGTATGACAGCTATGAATGACGCAAATGACAACGTTATCAGTTAGGCGCCGCTCCATGTAACCCTGACACAACACATGCACCCACGATGGCGAAGGGTGTGCCTTGCCGTCTAGCGCCGCCGCACAGGCACGCCGCCAACCCGCCTTTGCCTTCGTCACCTCGCCCCCGCCACCCCACCGCCCAGGCTTGAGTCGCTCTCCTCCGGCAGCACCATCAGCGTCAGCGGCCGCACCACCTCGTTGCGCCTGCTGGATCCCGGTGAGCCCCCGTCGCGTTGCAGCCTTGCCGCCATGCAGCCCTGCAGCATACGGCATGGCACCCATTGCCGACTTCCAACCTGGTTTTACAATAATGACAGCCTCGCGGCTACGTACAGCCTGGCTGGGCTCTGGGTCTCTGGGGCTGGGCGGGGGTCCTCCGTCCACCACGCTATCCCCGCCCCACCCGGCCCTCCCGCAGGCGCCTACGTGGGCAACGACAACCGCGTCACGGCGCCCGGGCTGGTGCTGGACCCCGCCGGCCGCCTGGCCAACTTCAACGGCATCAGCTTCTCGCTGCCCGCCACCGGCGCCACCATCAACCTGTACGGCCCCACCCGCCGCAGCGACGGCACCTGGACACGTGCGTGCGGGGGGGGGGGGCAGCGCGCTGCCGATTGCCGCAGCTGGGTTGTGTGGGTTGTGTGATGCGATGCGATGTATGCATGACGCAATGCGTGCGCGGGGGGCAGCACGCCGTCATGCGCGTAGGCTTAGGCACCACACCGCAGGGCTGCAGGCCTGCAGGCACCCGAGTGCGGCAGTGCGTGCGTGCGAGGGTTGGCACCGCTCCGCCGCGCCGCTCAGCATCAACGCACTGGCGGCGGCAGCTTGATGGGTGCTGGCTAGGCTGGCGGGCCGCATGGCGCTGACGTGTGGCTGCTGCGTGCGCCCTGCCCTGCTGCTGCCCGCAGGCTTCCACGCGCTGGCGTCGCGCGACAGCGCCTACAGCAACCTGGTCGCCCGCCGCATCGAGTGCTCCGTGCACCCCGGCACCGCCGGCGGCAACACGCGCTCCCAGCCGCCGCCGCCGCTGAGCTCGCCGCCGCCGCCGCTGCGCTCTCCCCCGCCCCTGCGCTCTCCCCCGCCCCGGCGCTCGCCACCCCCTCCGCGCTCGCCGCCGCCGCCTCGCCGCTCGCCTCCTCCGCCGCGCTCTCCCCCTCCCCCTCGCTCGCCGCCGCCCCTGCGCTCCCCTCCCCCTCCTCCCCGCGTTTCCCCTCCCCCTCCTCCCCGCCAGTCGCCCCCTCCTCCCCG
>BDDC01001203.1:10481-26026 GCA_001662425.1 Chlamydomonas sphaeroides
TAACGACGTCGCTGCACTGGCCGTCGCGTCACTGCGGTAACGCGTCACTGCGGTAACGCGTCACTGCGGTAACGCGTCACTGCGGTAACGCGGGCTGGGCCGGGACTCGGGGTCCTTGCGGGCGCTCCTGGTTGGGCTTCCTTCCGCACTGGCGCACCTAACCACTGCATTCCCTCTACGCACGGCCGGCGCGCCATTGTCCCTGGTGCGGTTTTGTCTTTCTATTATACTTATACTTATTTCTGAACACACACACGCACACACACCAGCATCGCTGCCCCTCTGCCCCCTCCTGCATGCACAGCCCGCCTAACCGCCTGCCCGCCTAACCGCCTGCCTCGCCCTCGCACTCGCCCTTTGCCAACGGCCAAGAGCCCACGGCCCACGGACACAGGCCCGCGCGGCGGCGTGGGCCGCGCGCAAGCCGCCCCGCTCCTCTACCGGCACCCACCGCTCACCGCTCACCGCTCACCCCTCACACACCAGGAGCGCGCCGCCGCCCGCCACGCCAGCTCCGGCCGCAGCACGCCGGCCCCCTCAGCCAGCAGCCACATGCCCCTGCGCTGAGCCGACGCCGCGCTTCGTGGGGCCGCTGCGGCCCCACGGCAGGGCGCCGCCCGGTGCTCGCGGCAACGCGGGGCCCGCGACGGCGGGCCCGAGGCTCGGCCCGCGCCTTCCCCGCTCAGCGCGCACGTCGCGCTCGCACGCGGCCGGCGGCGGCGATCCGGAGCCGCGGCCGGCGGCGGCGACCCCAAGCCGCGGCCGGCGGCGGCGACCCCAAGCCGCGCTGCTTGCCGCGCCGTGCCCCAGTGCAGGGGCCGCAGGGCCACACGCGCGGCGTTGCGCCCGGGACCGGCGCAGGCACAGGCGCGTGCGCCGGACCTCAGCCGGGCAGCTGTTCGCTGCCCGCCGCCGGCGGCCGGCGGCCCACACCGGCAGCTCCTCGCGCTCGCCGGACCCCAGCTTACGGCGGCGGCCGCCCGGCCCCAGCGGCAGCTACAAGCCCCGCCCCGCGCCGCCTGCGGCCGCCGCCAGCCCTTCCCCCGCCGCCGCGCCGTGCCGCAAACTCGCCGTCGCGGCGGCGACGCCCGTCGCGCCGGCGCCGCCGGCCGCCAGCACCTGCACCGCCAGGCCCTCGCTGCCGCCGCCGCCGCCGCCGGCGGCGGCACCGCCGAGCAGCGGCTCCGTCAGCGCCCCCGCCGCGGCGGCGGGCGAGCCGCTTGCGGAGCCGACGGCGGCGGGCTTGGGCGCCGTCGGCGACGACGACGCCGGCGGCGCTATGGAGTTGAAGTAGCCGTACGCCGCCATGCCCAGTACGGCAATCACCATGCCCGCTAGCTTGCGGTTGGTGATGACGTCACCCAGGTACAGCCAGCCGGTGATGAGCACCAGGATGGTCTTGGTGTGGCCCAGCACCTGGAGAGCGTGTGGGGCGCGTGGCGGCGTGTGCACGTGTGAGTGCGAAGGGGGACGGATTTGCGGGCACAAATACGGCCAGCCGGTCATGCGGAAGGGGAGGCAGAGAAGCGGCCCAGGCAAATGAAGAACCGCTATGGATATCAGTTGATTCGACACGTACGCAACAAACAAGATGACACTGGCGTTACTCCACGAGGCCCGCCGCACCTGGAAGGTAACCGCGCTGAAGCGGCCCAGGCACATGAACTGGCTGATGTTGACCAGCACCGCCACCGCGCATGACCAGAACAGGCAGGTGAGCGCGGGCACGTTGTGGTCGTAGGTCCAGATCCACGAGTCCGTCAGCAGCTTGTCCACAAAGGGGCCCACCGCCAGCAGCATGACGCCCTGGTTGGTGTGGGACAGGGGCAGGGGATGGAATGGAATGGGAAGGGGCAGGGGACAACGGCGACTTAGGCGACGGCAGCAGCATGCCGCCTTGCGCGTGGTGGGCAGCGGGTGGCAGGAAGGTGGCAGGCACGCCGGGGCGACGCGTCAGCGCCGCGCCGCTCCCAAACGGCCACGGCGCGGCGAGCCCGCCCCAGCACCCCGGGGCGTCGCAGCTTGGGCCACTGGCTGAGGACGCGAGGCTGAGGCCACACATCCCGCCCGCCCCCCTTCCTCCCATCGACGTCACCCGCCGCCGACCCACATGGCGCCGCGGCCCCTGGCCCCTGCACCCCGGGCCCCTTGCAGAGAGGACGACCGGCTGAGCACAGCCCCTGCTCTTCCTCAACGGTTCTGTTCTACTCAACCCTGGAACACCCCCTGCGCTTCCTCAACGGCCATCCGCCGCCGACCCACATGCATGTGTGCGGCCCTGCCGCACCGCCCAGCGCCGAAAGCCTCCACAACCCCCGGAGGTCGCCCGCAGCTGGCTCCTGGCAATACCACGACGACGACCCAGCCCTGCTTCCCGCCCCTTGCCCGCCCAGCGGCCTGGGCGCCGGACCACGGGCCCTGGACCGGCCCCGGGCACGCGTCCGCCACAGGCGGTGGCTCCACTGTCCCAGCGCGATGCGGCAGCAGAGTGGCCCTCTGCTACAGCCCTGCTGGGCGTTCCGTTTGCTTGCCGCCCCGCCACATCGCATTCCCAGAGTATTGTACGATGATGTTGTACATTTGATGCTGGAATACATTTTACCAGTGTCAATTCCAACATATGGTGACGCGCCGGGCCCCACCTGCACGGGCGCCGTGTTGCTGAGCAGCTGGTTGCTTGTGAGGCCCAGCCGCCGCTGGATGGAGCCGCACATGATCTGCTGCAGGCCGCTGGTGACCACGGAGATGGCGGCGATCACCAGGCCCAGCGTGTTCATGGTCACGTCCGTCACGGTGCTGCGGAGGGGCGGGAGGGGTGGAGCAAAGGGGGGATCAAACGGCGAGCACGGATTCGTGGCCGCAGTGACAAGGCCCCGAAGTGATCCGCGTGTTTGTTGAGAATGACAGGGCCGCGTTGGGGAGAAGGTGCTGGGTTGGCTGGCGCTGGGGTTGGTGGAGGGGGAGGACAAGGGAAGCCGGAACCACGCGAGTCGCGCAGGGCCGCGGGGCGGGGGGTGGGGTGCCTCAGCCAGGGGTCGGTGGGGGTGCAACGCGAGCGGCGGTGGGGCGGAGTGTCACGCGGGGCTGCGGCCGGGGTGCTGGCACACAACGAACGACCACGAGGGCCAGAAGGGGTGGGGCGCGCGCAGGGAATTGCGGACGGAGGTTTGTGTCCACAGCACCGGATGTGCAGGGCAGCGGTCGCACTCACACAATGGCCACGCCCACGACCACGACCAGGATGGAGGCCACGGTCGGCACCGTGAAGCGCCGCTTGAGCCAGAGCGCCTCCACCAGGCACACAAAGGGGATGATGAGCAGCTTGGAGATCTGGGGGGAGAGAGGGGGGAGGAGGGGGACGGGGTGGGTGGGGGTTGAGCAGCGGCGGGTCAAGGCTGGGGCCAAAGCACATATGGGTGCGCAAAACCCCTCTCGCGTCTCTCGCCCGCGCTACGCCCGCGCCACACACGCTCGCGCTCGCGCGCGCGCGCATTCTCGCGATGGGGGGAGGAGGAGCCCTGGCCCGCTCAATTTCGGTGCTGCAGACTGTAGGTTGGGAGGTGCTGTGAGAGGCGGTGAACGTCGTGTGTGCCTGCCCGTCTACCCGCGCGGTCCCCGAGGCCCCACATATGGTGGCGCGCACGCCCCGTGAGCCCCCCGGCGCACACCCCACACCTGGTAGAAGCCCACGCTGTTGACGAGCAGGCTCAGGTTGAGCGAGGCGATGGACACGCTGGCAATCACCGCGAACACGAGGCAATCTGCGTGCATCGGGGGCGACGTTGGGCTCCCGCCCGCAGCCAGGCGCCATGCGAGGATCGTCATGGACAACCGCTTACCTTTGAGCGGCATGCTAGCGGACTTGCCATAACCGATGGCTTCCATCAAGCGCACACTCCCGCCACACGCGAGGAAATGGAACGAGCACAGCGTCGTTGCTGCAAGGGCAACATTTTGTATCAGACAGCGCGAGAACGCCTCGTGCGGTCCGGCGTTGCAGACACTGCCGGGAAGCCGCGGCGTCGCGCCCCAGAGCCAGCCAGCGGCTGCTCTACATGATCCTCACCATATACAAACTTGTAGCCCATGTTGGGGTCCATGAGGACCTTGTTCACGAAAACAATGAGCACGCTGGTGGACACGTTCAGGAACCACGCGAAGACGTCCATCGCCAACTTCTCCTCCTTGGGGTCAAACGAGGGAGCCATGGCTGCACTGGCTCTGGGCCGCGCCCCGGCACTCTAAATCGCTTGGCGATACAATGCTAGGTTCAGGGCATGTAACGCATAGTGCCGAGGCTGCTGATGTTCTGTATGCAGCCGTGCAGAGCGCTGGTATGTACAGGCGAGGTGTACACGCCGAGTTTGGCTCCCCGCCATCCCGAACTCGCCCGTCTGACTGGCGAAGGCGCGATCGAATCGCACATTGGCCCGCTTGCGCCACCAATCCATAGCACCTTCACGTATCCTGCAGGACATCTTCAAGCGGCATTCGCTGCCGCGCGGAACGCTGTGGGTCGTGTGCCGTTGAGGGGCCGCGGTCGTACTGCACCCGCCAGCCGCGGCCAATGTGTAACAGGGTTCGCCGGGCGACATCCATACCGATGGTTTACAAGCTCTCTATGATACAACCAACATGCCATGCCGTGCACGGCGTTCAGGCAACAGGCCTGCAGCAGCAACACATTATCACGATCACGGCCCGCCACCAACCGCACCCTACCTACCTAGGCCCTCCCCGCCCGCCTCCCCAAGCCGTCTTATTCAGACACGACGCACGCGCCATCGTGTCTCAGCGAGCGCAAGGGGAGGCCTCCGCGGCGCACGCCAAGGGGACGCGGCACGAGGGCCCACAGGCGCCGCGGCGAGCCCTTACTCCAGGAGGTGCCCGCCTGGTCCTACACCCACAAAGCTGCCTACTGTAGGCCACCAGCGCCCGCCCGCCCCTCCCCCACCCTGCCCCCCCCGCCGCCGCCGCACGGAGCGCGGCAGCGCAGCCGCCACTGGCCGCGCGGCGGGCACGGGCACGGGCACGGACACGAGCTGGGGGCCTCCACCCATGCGCAGGTCCCCGGCCGCGCGATGCCGCGCCAGGGCACGAGGCGGCGGCTCGGGCATGAACGGATGCAGCCCGGCGCGGCCCACGCCCCTAGCACCCGCGCCGCGGACGCCAGGCTGAAGCGCCTCTCCGCCCGAGGCTGCTCGAGCCTGGCAGACTCCGGGCGAGACATGTGCGCATAGCCGTCGGTCCGGCTGGCGCCTCGGGGTCGGCCCCACCGGCCTCCTGCCGCGCACGCTGCAGCGACGGCGGGCATGGCCTAGGCGGCGGCCAAGGCGGCGGCCGCCGCGAGTTCGCTGAAGTTCCCTCAGCGCCACGCGGGCATGGCCCCGGCCTTCACTGCCCTCGGCCGGCCAAGGTGGCGGCCGCCGCCGCCGCGAGTCCCGTCAAGTCCCCCGAGCGCCACGGCCGCTGTAGGGCTGTCGGCCGCAACGTGACCCACGACTGTGCGCGCCCATCGTGGGGAGCACAGCGCGGCCATCGCCGTCCCCTACACTGCCGCATCGTATGCAGCCGCCTGCTGCGGCTGCTGCGGCTGCTGTTCCGGTCGCGTCCAACCTCGAGCATGCCTCGAGGATGCCGCAGCGACGCAAGGCCCTCGCTGCCCGCTGACCCACGCTGGTGGGCCGCGGCCGCTGCTGCAGCGGCAGACAGGATCACGCCGCCAGTGCCCCCAGTGCGCCGCCACAGGCAGGCGCTGCGGCTGCGGCCGCCACGGCCGCGCCGCAGTCGTGGTGCGCCCGGCGCAGCAGCAGGGCCTCCCCGCCATGCAGCAGGGCCTCCCCGCCATGGCCCTCAGTGCGCCGCCGGCAGCCATAGCCCGCGTAGTCCGGCGCAGGCGCCGCCACAGGCAGGCGCAGCAGCCGGCATGCGCCCCCCCCCCAAAAGGCCAACCCCGCTGCTGCCGGCCTGCGGTGGACCGCTCAAAAGACGTCGGGGTTGCGGTGCGGCCCGGCTCCCGGGAAGCCGCTGCCGCTGGTGGCCTTTTGGAGGTGCAGCGAGAGCGAGTAGTTGGTCACCTGCAGCGAGCGGACCTGGGGCGTGAAGGGAGGGGGTGGGGCGGGAAGGGAGGGGGTGGGGCGGTGTGCGGGCAGGGACGGGCGCCCGTGGACGCCGATGATCCCCGCTCCGCCGCATCCACACAGCCTCCTCCTCGTCGCTCGCGAGCGCCGCGGCCCGGCCCCTCCCGCTGCGATGCGCGCTCCTCCTCAGTCCCCACCTGCTCCTGATGCTGCGCCAGCTCCGCCCGCAGCTGTGTCACCGCCGCCTCCAGGCCCGACCGCTCCTGCAGCAGCAGCAGCAGCAGCAGCAGCAGCAGCAGCAGCAGCAGCAGCAGGCGCGCAAGGGCAGCCGGTGTTGTGTCTCGACATGCAGACAGGAGGGCAAGGTCAGGAGGAAAATGCTGCAGGCCGACGCAGCCCTGGCCCCCGCAACGCCCATGTTTGGCACACGCAGCGACGCGCAGTGGCGACCTGCCCAGGTGCCCAATAGCCTAGGTGCCGGCGGCCGCTTACGGCGAGAGTACGCCGTGCCGCTGCCGAGCTCAACGAGGCTGGCCATGGCTTGGGGCATGCGCCCACCTCAGGAGCATCACCCTCCTGCCGCCCCACCCCTCACCTGCAACTGGCGATGCTGGATCTGCACCGCCTTCTTCAGCACCGCATTCTCCTCCGCCAGCTTGGCCGCGCGCGCAGCCGCTGAGCCGCCGTCGCCGCCGGCGGACCCGCCCGAGCCGCCACCGCCACCGACGGCAGCGCCCGACGTCCCCGCCGCACCCGCGCTGTCAGAGCCGGAGGCCGCCTTCAAGGAGGACCGGGCAGGGGGAGGGTTGTGCAGTGGGGAGAGGTTGCGAGAGACGTGACGAAGGTCCCAGATAGGGGGAGGCAGGCCCCGGGAGTCGGTCCATCGGCGCATGCGAGGCTGGTGGGATGCTGCTGGGATGTGGGGGGCGCCTGGCGGCAGTCAGGCGCCGGTGCTCTAGGTGGGCTCCAGGCGGCAAGCTGGGCCGCCAGGGACAGGACCAGGGCTGGGGCCGCTTCGGGAGGCCGGCTGGGGGCGAGGGGGCCTGGGAGCGGCAGCTGACAGGCGGGACCTAGCCAGGCCGGCCAAGGCCTAAGGACAAGTTTCCTGGTACGGTGCCGCCGCGGCTGCTGCATGACGAAGCGGGCCTCAATCCACCACGCCCCCTCACGCCCGCCCGGTCGTCGCACAAGCCCGACACGCGCAGGGCAAGGCGCGCACCTGCTGCTTGACAAAGCGGGTCACAAAGCCCTCAAACTGGCTCAGGAAGTTGGCCGCCCGCTGCCGCGCGTTGGTAAGGTCCGAGGCAGCGCTCATTTCGGCAACCAGCGCTTCCACCCACTGCTCCGCGGTCATCGGGCCGCCGCTGGGGCCCGGCCCCGCATCCTCGCCCCCGGTCGCGGCACTCCCCGCCACAGTGTCGCCTGGGTGGAGGTGAGAAGGGTTGAGCGGGGGCCAGGAGGGGTGTGATGGGCTGGACGTTGCGCCACACGGTGAGCGGTTAGGGGTGGGGTAGCTGCAGGTGCCACGAGCGGCTCCGGCTTGCGACAGTGCACGGGAAGACGCGATGAACAATGCCAGTTCCCTCGCACCTGCTGTAGGCCGCTGCTGCGAGGGCCCGGCTCCCGTACCAGCAGCATCTGCGCCGTCGCGGACGCTAAGTTGCAGTTCACTTAGTCGTCGAATGGCCGCGTCAATGTTGTTGCCGCACTCTGAAAGTACGTTTGAGACCGTCTGCAGGGCGCGAAAAAGGGCTGTGACGTGAGGCCAGCGCGGACCATTCAGCCGCCGAGATGCGACTCACCCGCTCGTCCATTTCGGGGAAGAGGGCCTGCAATGCTGACAGGGCCGTCGCCGGCACGGCGTGCAGGCCGCCGGCCGCGAACTGGCAACGGGCCGATGCCGGGCTATAGTGCTGGCGCGACCGCTTGCCACCGAGTTGCCGGTCCTCGACGGCCTCGCCGTCGTCAAAATGACGTTTCGCCAGGACAGGAGATCGGACGCCGAGAACGGACATAGCTGGTCGCTAGCAACCAGGATGAGGGCGCGGAGCCCTCGCCCGCTGGGGCAGTTTCCGCTCTGGTTGGCCCACGGTGGTGTGCCTAGACGAAAGGCGGTCGAGTACTACTGCTGGAGAGCAAGCCACCGCGAAGACCGTCTGGACTAGGGTTGGAATCCCAGCAGCTGGCGACACAGCGAATTGCGGGTAGTATAATTTACCAAGGTGGAGCGTGTGGGGCAATAACGTGTGTCGCCGTGCTGTTGTGGGCCACCCCCTGTGCTTGCATACCCGCTATCACCCCCACACGCCCCCGCCCGAACCCGCCCGACCCGGCCTCGCCCCGCGTCCTGCAAATGCACATCCTTTGCTCACCGACACCGGCCCAATGTACACATAATGCCCGGCTTTCACCGGATACTAGTATCTGAGAACCAGCGAAGGTCGTGGCGATGGCCACACCGAGGATTAAGCTGGCGCTGGCCAAGCAATACGGCTCGGGCCCAGGAGGGCCCTCCTGCTCGGGCCTGTGCTCGTGGCCACTCCGGCGCCCGAGTTTTACTGTGCTCGACCCACGCTCTGGCCCTCGCGACTGCCTTCGATACTTACTGGACGGGTCCAAAGCGGTGGAGTTTTTCAAACCCTCGGGATTTCAGGAGCCCATGCCAGGGACCCAGACGCCGAGGCATACCGGTAGTCATTGACATCGAAGTGCAGCGCGTCGCAATCTCTGGCTGCCGCATGCCGTGGCTTGTCGGAACAGTGGTCCAGCGCGAGTGAGCCCCTCATCCTACTTTCGGTTTTGTAGGGCGGCAGCCAGGATGGTGATCGTTGCACAATGACCTCGCTCCCAGTTAGTTACCTGAAGTTACCCCAACCTGAAGTTTGTCTACGGAGCTCATCCACGCTAGTTTTATAGTAAAAAGGCAAGCGCTGTCGCAGCCAGGTGCACCTCGCACGCGGACGCATGTGCCACTACGCCATCCCAGGCATGACAGGAGGGGCTATCCCAGGTCCAAGGTTTTTCACGTTTTGCGTTTTTCACGCCCGCAAGCGCGGCCGCCCCTGGCCCCGAGCTCGGCCTCGGCTGGCGGCGCCAAGTGGAAGCGCAGCGGTGTTGGGGTGTAGCGGTGTTGGGCCTCTTGGCGGTGCCTGTCCGTGCCTGCCTGGCTGGCCGGCGGCTGTTGCGGCAGCGGCCGTGCGCTGGTGCTGGCGAGAGGCTGGGGGGCCGGGGGGCCAGCCATTTCTTTGACGCAAGCGTGCCGCGGCCATGTCCGCCGGGTGAAGGGAACAGGGATCGCGCCCCAGACAAGTGCCGGCCCTGTGACGTGGAGCGCGGTTTCAGAGTTTGGTTGGCGCCTACGTTATGGGAAAGTAAAGCGAAGCCAGGGGCGCGTCCCAACGCTCTTAACGGAAGCAACCCCGATGGTCCGTCGCTCCACAGGTTCGCTCCCTTCCGTGCGCGGGGCTGGGATGTGCGGGTCCCACGCCAGCGACTAGCCGTGCGTCACGCATGCTTCAGCCTCCATTACACGGCAGCCTTCCTCCATATGCCATGGGAACGGCACGGTAAGTGCGCATCGCAAGGCACTGCCAGGTTCCCGCCGCGTCCCCACTAACCGCGCAGCCTACAAGTGTGCAACGCTTCCTGTTACCGTTTTACACCGCCATTCAAGGATGCCCGCTAACCGGTCGGGTTGCTGAGCACCCGGGGTGCCAGAGCGGTTGTTGCAAGGTGGTCTCTGTTCCTCTCCTGGCATCCTTCTGGTTGTTATTGGAAACCCCGATGGTCGGGGCTGGGGGGCGGCGGCCGGCAGCCCCAGACAGAGGACGGATTCGAGCTGCGCCCCTTTTCCCATTCTGATGGGGGCATACTCATGCATACTTGTCACGCTGGCTACGTCTTTCGCTGTAGAACCAGCGTTGAAGTCAGAGTAAGATGATCTGAGACACCCGCTGGCTTGGAACCAACCATCGCCAGGGAGGCTGTTGCAGCATGCGCAAGCTGTGCTTGCTAAACTGGCAAGGCCGCTGGCATGGACCACAAGCGAAAGTACGCCAGGGTAGTACGGTATGGAGGCAGGCCTACATCTGCATAGTGCGGCCTGCCCCTAACAGGAGTAGCGCCGCCCCCCCTAGCCCCAGGCACCGGGCGGCCGAGTGGGCCTAGAGCACGCCGTAGCACGCGCGCCAACGTGGCCAGCAATGTGAGGGGTACGCACCTCGCCAGGAGGCCTCCCGGCCCGCACAGCTCGGCGACGCGGCGCGCGCTGCACGGCCGTCATGCGCTGGCCCTCAACGCTGCCGCGGCACTCATGATAAGCTAAAACAAAGTCAAAGGAGGAATATCTGTAACTCATAGCTGGGGTTTCGCTGCAAGCCAGCAGGCGCCGCTGCCGCTGAATGACCGCGCACGGGCTGCCCCGCCTGGGGGTCCACGCGGCCGGGGGAGCATCGCGCCGAGACACGGCTGCTGTTCGTGTCGGGGGTGGAAACGGCGGCCCTCGCTCTTTGCGTGTCGGCCGTTACAGCCGAATGATACAAGACACCCGCACCCAAGCACCTCCGTCCGACCGGCGGGGGGCCGCCGCCACAGCGGCCGCCCACGCCCCGCCCGGCTCCACCCGTCCTTGCCCCGTGCAAAGGCCGCGCGGTGAAACGCTGCCGCCGCCGGCACGCCCTTGAGGACGCGCGCCTAGCCCCTGCGGCGCCCCGACACCACCAGGCACCCGGCGGCTGAGTGGTCAAAACTGCCGCTCGGGGCCCCGAGCGCGGGGGATCTGCCTGCCCCGATGATCAGCCCGCTCCCCCACAAGTCCTGTCGTCACCAAAACGGACCCTGGCCGCTGCGACCCGGCCGCTGCACGGCATGCCGCCGCTGCTGCTGCGCTCGTACGCTGCAGCAACTCCGCCGCGCCGTGCCGCTAGTCGTGGCAGCTCGGCTGCGGGCGCTACAATGCCGCAGGCGGTCGGCGCCGGGGCCGGCTGCGGCACCCTGCGCCGGGCCCTAACCGCTGCTGCCCTGCTCCGCGCCGTCAGGCACGCCAGCGCTCCGCCGCCCTGCGGTCGGCGCCGTCCTGTGCAGCTTTCAAGCCGCCTGCCGCTGCCCGCCGGCGCCATACCCGATCGCAGCCGGCGGCACAGCCACTGTCTGGCAGCAGGCTGCACGCTCGCCCGCCCGCCGCGCCCCAGGCGTCCGCCTCCTTCGCCCGCCGCCCCGAGCGCCGTCCTCCGTTGTGCAAGCGGGAGACGCTTACTCGGAGGCCTGCAGGCACAGCCGTAGGAAGAGGGAGCAGCTGACACTTGGCCGGCACACACCCTGCCCGGAATCAGCACGCTAGCGACATACAACACACGCACGGCCACCCCGAGTCTTCGCACCTGCGCCCCGTACGTGGCCTGCACGTGCTCCAGCGCGCCGTCCTCAATGACAATGTGGTCCGCGCCCAGCACGTCCAGCACGCCGATGGCGCTGGCCGTGTTGATGGTGAGGCGCTCAATGTTGCGGCCCGCCAGGACAATCTGCGAGGCAACACATGCGGCGCGTGTTGGTGACATGCGGCACGCTGCGTGACCCATGCGTGACATGCCCCGCCACACGTTTGCCCCTCTCCAACAAGTGTCCTGCTGCGGCCGGCCGGCAGCAGCAGCTCACCTCGGGGCGCGGCTCCTTGGTGATGAGCAGCACCTTGCGGGACATGACGTCGGCGCCAACCTGGCGGGGGGAGGAAGGGCAGGGGACACGGGGTTGCGGTAGGGAGGCGTCATGGGAATGCTGGAGGAGGGAGTGAAGCGGCTGCGCGTCGAGAAGCCCAACGCAGCCAGCGGGCAGACCCTCCCATGCCGCCCGACGCCCGCTTGCAGCCGGCCCGGTCCTTCAGCAGCCCTACCGCGCGCAGTGGGCCGCACGTTTCGCCCATGACTCTTGCACTCGGCCCTTTTCCCCTTCTGACAAACCGAGGCCATGCCGTGCCCCCTCGAACTGTCTGCATTACCCAGGCTGCCTGCCCGCAGCCCTCCCCTGCTTGGGCCCCTCACCTTGGCCATCAGCGCCACCAGGTTCTTGGTCTTGACCTCGGTCAGCTTGCCCTCCAGGCTCTCCACCACGGTCATGTCGCCGGCCGCGCTCTGCAGCGCGGTCGCCAGCGCGAGCCGGCGCTCCTTCTTGTTCATGCTGATGCTCCAGTCCTTGGGCTGCGCGTCGAAAACAGGTGGTGCAGCGTTGCAGAGGTCAGCGAGGGGGGGCGGCCGGGGCGTTGCGAGGGTGCGAGGGGAGCGGGGACGGGAGGGCATTGGCGGGCACGCGCGAAAGCGCAACAGCGCACCTTGGGGCCGAAGCTGACACCACCACCGGGGAAGAGCGGCGAGGTGGTGCTACCGCGGCGAGCGTTACCCGTGCCCTTCTGGGCATAGGGCTTCTTGCCACCACCGCGAACCTCGCTGCGCGTGAGCGTGCTGGCCGTGCCCTGCGGATGCGGGGCCGAGAAGTCCCGTTAGCTTTTCTGCCCCAGGTTGTAAAATATATAATGGTCTGCGTGGAATCGCGTAGGAATAGCTGCGCCGGAAGCGAAGAGCGTCCAGGCTTGCGGTCGCCTGGGGGCAGTCGCGCTGACGCCTACAGCCGGCCGCAGCCAGCAATCCAACAGCTATAGCTCCAGACAAGGATGCCGTGGGTGCAAGGCTGCTCCTGGCGTGCTGGCCGGCTTGGGACGACCACAAGCGCTGGCGGCCAGGAGCGCTGGCCCGAGTAGTCCTCAGCTCGCCACCACGATACAAGCTGAGCTCGACCACGCTATGCTGCAATCAGCCAGCCATTCGCACCCGGCGAGCGTTCTGCTGGACGAGGACCACATAGCGGTGCACAAGGCCCTTGGCGGAGTCCTCCGCCACCTTCAGCGCCAGCTGCTGGGTGCCCTTCTCGCTGCCATCAACAGCCTTGTAGGGGACGGTAGCGGGGGCGGCCACCGAAGAGGCGCGCACCACCATACGCTGCCGGCTGGCCACGGCCGGCTTGAACGCTTGAAGGCGCATGGTCTGCATCTTAATAGCGACCTAAACGAAGTGCGCCTAGAGGTGGTGTACAAGAGGAAATGACTTTGTGGCGAGTGCCGCATGTTGCCGAGTACGCTCCCCGATGAAGTCGAGGGACTGTACGCAGCCAATTGACCGCCAACCAAGCTCTACATCATACCAGGCACCCACCATAACTTTGTCAAATTCAAGCGACAGACAACTGCACGGGCGCATGCGCACATTGCTTCGATAGCACAACGCTGTTATTCTTCCCGTCGTGCTTCACATAATCAGCATCATTAACGTATCCTCATTGCAAACGCCAGCGCTGGTCTGTGGAGGTAGGAGACGCAGGGGCGTCGCTCAACGACGCGGAGCAACGGTCGGGGACACGGCCCTTGGTGCAAGCCTGGAAGCGACGCTGCATCACAACGCGGCGCTAACCAGGCCATTTGCCGGTTTGGAATGTCAGCCCACAGCGTGCCATGCCGACTCCTGCCCGCCTCCTCACCCAACGCAGGCGACCCTTCCCGGGTGCACCGTCGCCCTCACCTACGGGATGAGGGTAGCGACGGTCGCCGAAGGCTAACAGCGGCGCTGAGCCCCTACCCGCTCCAGACGCATCTCCTGGCTGCACTCCACGCGCAACTGAGCGCACCCCATTCCACGGCCCAGCAGCCGCTAGCTCTGTCCGCATCCTTTCACGACTCAAAACGCCCCCGCATAGCTCCCTACCACTAGCGCGCCACAGCCCAGCTGCTGCTCGGCACGCCCGCAGCTCTGCCAAGCGCACGCATGGCCGAAAAGGTTGTACACATGGCCGACCATGCCCCGGAAGCCAGCGGCGGCGCCGCCGCCGGCCTCATACCCGAGCCCAGCACACTCGGCGGCGGCGCCGCCGCCAACGGTGGCCTGGCGGCCGAGCCCAGCGGCCTTGGCCCAGAGCCCAGCCACCTCAGCCTCAGCGCCGAGCCCAGCCAGCCCTTCCCGGACGCCGACGCGGCGGCGCGGCTGCAGCGCGCCGCCGAGTGGGCGGCGGCGCGGCCGCCCGCCAAGCGCGGCCTGGCGGCGGCGGGGCTGACCGCGGTGGCGGCGCGGTGGCGCAAGCTGCGGCACGCGGTGGCAGGCATCCTGCGGTGCGTGCCGTACGCTTTGATTCCGTTTGTTATGCGGCATGCTTGCATCTGCCATGGCGCATATCCATGTATGCGGCGCGCCTGTGTATGCACATGCTGCATACCAAGTGTCTAGACATGATATGATATGTAGCCAACCGCGTGGACCCACACGCGCGGCGGGGTTGGGGCCGCAGCCGCCGCCGCAGGAGCAACCCGCGGTCGCGGCGGGGTGGGGAGGACAGGGCAAGGGATGCAGGCAATGGGGGGGCAGCACGGCCGTGCTGCACAGGCAGTGGGGCGGGTTGTGGGGCGGCGGCGCGGCGGGGCGACAATGGCCGTCGCGCTGTGCCGCAGCTGCACGGGAGCTGCGGCAGGAGCCGTCGCCGGTTGCGGTGTGGCGCCGGCCCCGATGGGGCGCTCTAAGGCGCCGCCACCCCACAACCCGCCCCACTGCCTGTGCACCACGGCCGTGCCGCCGTGGCGGCTGGTGGCGGCGGCCCGCAGCGCGTGCTGGCAAGGCATACACACAAGCATACATACTGGCGCTTCCCTACATTTTCCTACGCACCACCAGCGCGTCACCAACCCGGGGCGTGCCGCTTCTGGGGTGGTGCTCTATTCCGGCCCCTAAATGTTGAACACACATACATACTGGAGGCTTCCCCATGCGATGCCGGCGTCGTGATTATCACGGTGCCCTGCCTCTCCTCCTCCTCCCTCGCTCCCCGCTCCCATAGCGCCGCCAAGCTGGTCGAGGCGGACCGCAGCGCCTTCCAGGCCAGCAACAAGGCGGCCCTTGTCAAGGTGCGGGCTGAGATATGCCGGATGTGCAATGATGCATGCCATCATCATCTGTGAGGGTCATATGCGTTTATAAACACACATCAACACCCTGGTTGAGTGGAGGTGGTACTGCAGCGAAGGCGGCACTCCTCAAGGCACGGATGTGTGGGTTGCTTGCCGGGATGTCATGGATTATATATATGGAGCATATATTTATATGTTTTTTTATATGTGGATATTATATATGGATTATATGCGCACATCAGTAAAGCAAGGGGCCAGCAGCACGGCGGCACTCCTCAAGGCACGGACGGATCTGTGCGCATACCGGCAAACACCCTGCGACCCCGGCAGTCGACAGCCCCGTCGTCCCGGCAGGCCCGTTCCCTCGTGTGCCGTGCCCGTTCCCTCGCAGCGCCCCGACACAGACCGCCGCTTCTGCCCTCCGCTCCCCTCCCCTCCCGCTGGGGATGTTGCCTGCACCTGGACCCTCGTCACTGCTTTCGCAACCTCTACCCATTTTTATCCCCCCCCCCCCCCCCGGCCCCCCTGGG
>BDDC01001204.1:748-20901 GCA_001662425.1 Chlamydomonas sphaeroides
ACCGGCAGGCATGTGTGTGGGTGTGCTGCTGTGGGTGGGCATGCAGCGGGGCAGGGTATAGCCGGTGCCGGGCTCCACACGGCCTCACGGCGGCGCGCAGGGCCAGCGTGCATGGGCCGTCGAGGACTGCTGTGGGGGTTGGCGCCCCCAGCTCCGCTCACGCTGGCCTACTCATGCGCTACGATGCCCGCCTGCCGGGCCTCGCCCCGCTCCGCCCAGCTGCCCAGCGCCCTCGCCTCGGCCGCTGCTGCCGCCCGCCCCTCGCTCGCCCTCCCTGGAGCCCACTTCCGTTTCGCCATGGAGCTATCCCCCACGCGGAACCACAAGGCGCAAACGCAGTAGCTTGGTGCCCGCCGCAACCAGCCCCTCCCTTGGCCCCTGTCCTCCGTGAAGCCCACTCCCCTTGTAGGTTTGTAGGCCCTTGCAGCGCCCCATGACGGCCCCATGACGGCCCCATGACGGGCCCATGACGGCCCCAGCATCCCACCTGGACAGCCGGGGTGTGGTCACCTCCCCGCAATCCACGACCATCACAGGCTGCGCGCCGCCCGCAGCCGCCGCCGCCGCCAGGCCATGGCCACTGGCGGCACCGCCGGGGCCGCTGACCCGGGGATCTGCCAATGCCGCCGGATCCAGCTCCACCCCCCGGGCGTCGTACAGCTTCCCATTGAGTGCGAACGCTATCCGCCCGGCGGAGCCTGGCCGAGCGCCCGCGGCAGCGCCACCACCCAGGCCAGCGGCGGCGGCGCTGCCGACGATGCCCAGGCCGCTGCCGCTGCCGCTGCTGGTCCTGCTGAGCGGGTCGCCGGGCGGGAAGCTGGGCGAAGGTGCAGCGGCGCGCGCAGCCACCGCAGCTGCCGACGGCGACGACGGCCCGTCGATGGCGGACGTGACCGCGACGGCGGCGCGGCCGCCAGCGGCCCGTACAAACGTTTTGTGCAGTACGTACGGCTGCCGTACGGCGTCGTCATCGTCGTCTAGAATCAGGTCACCGGCGGCGGCGGGCATGATGCGGGGCGTTGAGAACTTGTCCGGCGGCAGGTCCGTCGACGGCGGCGTGCCGGAGGGCCGCGACGGCGGCGGCAGTGGCAGCGCCGACGACGAGGGCCGGGCTGGCGGCGCCGCTGCCGCGGCTCCCGCCGCCGCCGGCACGCCCTGCTGCTGCTGGATCTCTAACAGAGGCACCGCCAGAGGGTGCCCCAGCGGGCCGTTGGGAAAGCCGCCAGCGGCGCCGCCAGCGCCGCCAGTGCCCGCTGCGGCTGCCGCCGCTAGGGCGCCAGCGTGGGGGTGCTGCGAGCCTGGCGCCGCCGGCGCCTTGGGCGGCACCGCCACAAGCGCGGCAGCAGCCTGCTGCAGCGGCGGCTGCTCCAGGCCGTACATCTGGCGCGCCTGCACCGTGAAGGCGTCTGCCTTGGCCTCCAGCTCCTGGTGGCGGCCGGGGGTAGGGAGGCAGCGCGCGGCTGAGCGGGACCGTCGCGGTCGATGCCCTGTGCCCCACAGCCGCGATTCGCAACCACGGCCGGTCGGCGTTGCTTCAGAAACCCTACGGCTGCGGCAGGCGCCTTGAGCCACTGCTGAAGCTGCGACAGGGTGCCGGGAGTTTGGGACGGGCACTCCGTCCCTCCCTTTTTCGCCCCTCCCTCACCGTCATGGCCGGCCACAGCGCCGGCCCGGTGGGCGAATTCGGCGCCCCCGCCGGCTTGCTCTGGTGCGGGGCTCCCACCCCCGCCCCGGCCACGGCCACGGCCACGGCTGCCTGCTGCGGCTCGGCCGCTCCGGCCATGCCGTGGTGCACGGCCCGCACTGGCACCAGCAGCGAGCGGATGCCGCCAAACAGCACCACCAGCGCATCTGTGAGAGTGTGGGAGAAGGGGGAGGGAAGGAGGGAGGGAGGGATCCGGGCAGATGGGGCGTGGGGCGTGGGGAGGTCAGCGGGAGCGCGGGGCAGGGGCCCAGCGCAGGGGCCGGGCGGGGCCAGGCAGCCCATCGCCGCCGACCCGTGCTTTGCGAGGGGTACCCCCGGTGGACGAGGGCGGGCGGCGGCTGCGGGCCTTGCCTTGCAGGTTTGGGTGTGCGGCTCCTGATTTTGCATCGGGTGGCCGCAACTCCACCACAAGCTGCGGGGGGCAAGGTTGCAGAGGCGGCGAAGGGGAAGGGGCCGGGTTGCGGGCTCGCTGCAGGGCGTGGCGGCCACCCTGCCTGGTGCGGAGCGGAGGTGGCGCAGTGCAGGCCCAGCGCGCACCTTGCTGGTGCTGTTTGGCTGCACCTCCAGCAGCAGGTGCGGCGGCGAGGGCTTGAGCTCCGCGCGCTGGTCAGCGGGCGTGTGAACGCGGAAGTTGGGCGTGAAGGGGTAGGACACCACGGTCTGAAGCGGCTTGCTGGTAGTGTTTTTCAGCAACAGGTTTCGGGTATGCGGCCCAGGCGTTGTTGAGTAGTTGCGGAAGAGTACTTCGCTGGGGACGCAATACGCTGCTTCCTGAGCGGCCATGTTGAAGGTCCACGGGGCGCGGCAGCCACGCTACATGATGTTTGACATGTTCGGCTTGTTTTTGTGTGCATGAGCTATGCTATGGGCATCATGGGGTGTTGCGGGAGCGCTGTTTGCACTTGGTCGCAATCCGATGCAGCGAAAATACAGGAGCAAAGTCGCCGCATCAAACTGCCTGATGCATACATCTGGAACGCCGCACCCTGAAAGTCACCAGCTTAGGACCACGGCACCACTGACACAAACAAGCCGCGGCATGTTCACTCCAGTGCACAGTCAGAATGCGCCAGCCCCTGAACATGCAGATTGGTTCAAGCCTTGGCCAGGGTGCCGTAACCTGTCTGGGCTTGCGTGGACATGCGCTGCATGTCCATGATTGTCACCTCATGGACGCTCCCAGACTCGCGCAAGCGCGTAGACGAGAATTTTTTACGACCTCTAGCTTGCCTGCTGAGAAGCACTATGCACTCGCAGGTGGAAACCCCGCCAGTTCGCGCCTGTGTCGGCGGCGCACCAACTGCGCTTTAGAACCCTTTATCCATTGCAGGGCACGAGGGCGAGATGGTCGTGGCTTAACGTGTTGTTCCAGGCTTTTGATGCATGACTTGCACACGCACATTCGCATCTTGGCTCTCCCAAACCTTTCAAGAGCAGCTCGCCGGCGCGCAGTGGTAGAACCTGCACACTTGCACACACTGCAGCCGGCGTGGGCTGCTTCGCGCGTTGAATTTCGCCCGTTGTTCATATAACGACCAAGGCTCATGGGCAGCAAGCGACCCCTGCACCTCGTGCTTCTGGCTTCAGGCGTGACTAGCATGCTTGCTGACACGCAGCGGCCGCGCCCCAAAAGTCGTTACTGAGCTGGAGGGCGGTCTGTCGACACCTCGCGACCGCAGCGCTTCCGCAGCTGCCTCCGCCAGCCGACACGCGGCACCTCCCCCAGGATCGCCCAGGGACGTCCCGGCCGCGTCAGGCTGCCCTGCGGCCCCACTCGGCCGTTCCGTGAAGAACCCTTGTTAACGGCATCCCAGCTGTCGCTGACGTCGGGACGCCCGGAATTCGCTGCCAGCCCATCCCGTCCACTATGCCGCACACCGTCAACGATGCCGTGGCCATGCAGCCCGCCTGGGCCGAGCTGGCCGACGTGCAGCACGCTGACGTGGTCGTCCTTGGCGCGGGCATCTCCGGCATCTCCTGCGCGCGCGCCTTGACCGCCACCGGCCTGCGCGTGGTGGTCCTGGAGGCACGCGACCGCATCGGCGGCCGCCTGCACACCACCAGCCTCGCGGCCGGGCCCTGGCCCGCGCCCGCCTTCCCCGTGGACCTGGGCGGCGCCTGGATCCACGGCCTGGGCAGCCCGGCTTCACCCAACCAGCTGTACCGCCTCGCACAGGAGCTGGGCGCCGCCTGCCGGCCCACCGACTACGCCGACGCAGCCGTGTACGGCCCCGACGGCACGCGGCTGCCGGCCTCGGCCGTGGCAGACATCAACTCCCTGTGAGCGCTGCGCCCGCCTGCACTCTGGCTCTCGCCGCTGCCTTTTTACTTTAGAACCAGCGTGGAAGTCGCCGCTGCCTGCGTGCATCCATCGCATCTCGTGCAGGCGCTGCCGCACCCCTTCTGTGCAAGGGCGCCCTCCTGTGCGTGAATGCTGCCGACCACCCTGAATGTTGCCCACTCCCCCTTCCGCCTCCTTGCAGCTACGAGGCCTTTGAGGCGCACCTGCACTCCCTGCTGCGCTCGCCCGACCCCGCCGCCGCCACGGCGCCCATCGCCGCCGCGCGCGACGCCTTTGCGGCCGCGCGCGGGCTGTCCCGCGAGCAGCACGAGCGCCTGTCCTTTGCCGTCAGCAACCACATGGAGCACTACTGGTGCGAGGGGCGGGCTGGGGCAGGGGCTTCGGTGCTTGTGCGCCGCTGCCGCGCTGTGGTTGCGAGGAGGCTCGGGTGTGGTTGAGAGAGCCCGGGAGGACTCCTGGCGCGGGGAGGGGGGCCGAGCTGGGGCGGGGGTCCAACCCCATGTGCATCGCTGCCGCGCTGCGGCGTGCGCCGGGAAGGGCTCGGGAGGAGCGCATGGGAGAGACTGGGCTAACGCTGGCCGCGCGCGTGCTGGGTCTCAAAAGCTGCTGGAGGTTCGCTTGCACCGCCTTGAGCTGTGCGCCCGCTCCCTCGCTGCATGGCCGCAGGGCTGGCGAGGCCGCCACCATGGCAGTGTGTGAGTTGCCTTTCGCGGGTGGGGTACCAAGGCAAGCCGTGGCTGCAGGCCCCGCATGGCCGTCCCCTTTACCCCGTTGCCTGTGGCCCATGCGTGTGTCTCTCCTAACTGCCTGCATTCCACAACCGCCCTCAACCGCCAGCTGCCCTGGACGAGGAGGTCATGCCGGGCGGCGACGTCGTACTGCCGGACGGCTACGGCCCGCTCGTGCACCGCCTCGCCGCCGGCCTCGACGTACGGCTTGGTCACGAGGCCGTGCACGTGTCATACGGCAACGGTGCGGCAGCCGATGCCGCGTCACCCTACCCCTTAGCCGCTGCCATTAACGGCGGCGGCGCCAGTGTCACAGCGCTGGTGCGCAGCCCTGGGCCCTCGGGGACCGGCTCGGCTCGACCTCGGGCGGTGCGCTTCGTGTGCCGGGCGGCGGTGGTGACGCTGCCGCTGGGGGTGCTGCGGGCCGGCTGTGTGGGCTTCAGCCCGCCGCTGGAGGCCGCGGACCCGGCCAAGGCGGCCGCCATCCTGGGCCTGGGCACGGCACTATACAACAAGGTGCGGATGGAGTGGGGCCCGAAGAACAGATGGGACCGGTTGGTGTGCAGGGCTGCAGTGGGTCGCCAGGCGCTGCGCTTGGGCATCGCGCGCCGTAGCCCCACCCACGCATCATGTCTGCCGCCGCCACCCTGCCGCTCTCCCACCCTCCCACCCGTCCACCCCATCCCTCTCCACCAGGCGGTGCTGCTGTTCGACCCGGCCGACGTGTTCTGGGACGACACGGCCTTCATCTACCGCATGGCGCAGCCACACGAGGGAGGCGCCTGGGCCTACTGGCTCAACCTGCACAAGGTGGGAGCGGCTCGGGCTGGGCGCCTGGGGCATGCCTGCCAGCGCCGTGGCGCGAGGTGGCGATAGTTATCCTTGTGGAGGCACTCGCGGAAGCTCCACGCCACGGAAGGCCGGCCTTGGGCACTTGGATAGGTCAGCATAGCGCAGTGTTGAGGCGCCCGGTGGGCCACGCACCTGAGGCGCAGCCCCTCCCACAACACGCACGCGCCCCCTCTGCAGGTGTGCGGTGCGCCCATCCTGGTCGGCTTCAACCTGGGCTCCGCGGCCTCGGCGCTGGAGGCGCTGCCCGACGCCGCCACCGTGGCCTCGGCGATGGCTGCGCTGGCGGCCATGTACGGCAAGGCCCGCGTGCGGCCGCCGCGCGCTGCCGCGGTGACGCGCTGGGGCAGCGATCCGCACTCCCGGTGAGCGGCGGGGAGCGGTCAGGGGAGGGCATGCCCGGCTGGGCTCACGCTTCCGGTGACGCCCGCTTGGTTCCAACCGCTCTATCCGCACCTCCGCCCGCCCCACTCATGCCATGCCCTGACTCGTCCCCACCCCCTCCTCCCCTCCCTCCCCTCCCGCTCCGCAGCATGAGCTACACCTACATCCCCGCCGGCCTCACGCCCGCCGCCTGCGACGACCTGGCGCGCCCGCTGCTGCCGGCCCCAGGCGGCGGCGGCGGCCTGTTTTTCGCGGGCGAGGCCACCCACCGCGCCCACTACGGCACAGCGCACGGCGCACACGACAGCGGCCTGCGCGCCGCGGCCGCCGTGCTGCAGGCGCTGCGGCGGCACCAGGCGGGGGCGCAGGCCGCTCCGGCGCTGGCGCCCCTCCGGTCCGTGTCGCCCGGACGCGCTGCGGTGGCTGCAACCGGAGCTGTTGGCGGCGGCGGCAGCAGCCCGACGATGCCGCTGACGCCGCGCGCCGCGCCGGCGGTGCTGCAGCCGCTGCAGCCGCTGCAGCCGCTGCAGCCGCTGCTGTGGCCGCAGCACCGCGCGCCGGCGCAAGCCGGGGCGCAGCACCGGCAGCACAAGCCGCCGCCGCCGCCGCCGCCTGCTGACATGCAGCAGCAGAGGCGCAGCGGCCGGCCGCGGCCAACCGCCCGCCGCAGCTCGCCAGCTGGCGGCGGCGCGGCCTGGACCCCGGCGTCGCCATCTGCGGCGCTGCCCGCCGAGGGCTGGCTGCTGCGGGGGAGCGCTGTGGCGGCGCTGTCCCTGGCACACACGGGCGGCCTGCAGGCGACGCCGGCGGAGCTGCGGCCCGGCGTCCGACGCGGCGAAGCCGGGCCGACGGAGGGGCAGGGCCCAGCTGGCGGGGACCCGCATTGCCATCCTCAGCAGCTAGATGGAGAGGCGGCGGCGGGGAGGGACGCGCCGGAGCAGGGCGCGGGGAGCCGAGCTCCGGCGCCTGCTCGCTCGAGGCTGTGAGGGCGAGCCCCGCGCTGCCGCGAGAGTGCCGCCGCAGCTCGTGTTCCCCGTGTCGGCTGTGCCGCCTAGGCGCTTGGCTTAGCTTAGCCTGCAGAGTACGTCACAGGCTTGCAGCTGCTTTCCTAGTTGCAGACGCGCTGTGTTCCTGTTGTGTGCGCCCGGACGACACCGTGATCCTGCCGTACCATAGTCCTGCCGTGTCGTGATCCTGTCGTACCACGGCATACATCCGTCGTGCCATGTGCAGCCACGTGTCACGCATGCAGACCGCACGCCCGCCCAGCGAGATATCGTCGCACATTTTTGCCGCGCATCGGCCGGGGCCCTTGCCCTGGGCCGCGCCGGCGTGTATCATGTATGCGCCCCTCTGTGGCGCCCCTGTTGTCGACTGACGTGGTCCTTCCTATGCTGAGGAGGTTTCCATATGTGTGCTGTTTCATGGCCGTGGTTGGCCGCCCGTGCTTTTGTTGGGGGCGCTGCCCAGTGTTTTGTGGTTGTGCGGGCCGTACATATTTGGTTGTGGATCTTTTGCGTCGTTTGGCGAGTTGCGGTCGTGTCTGCGTGTGTATCTATGGCAATGCCGGGTGAAGGTGCTGGGACATGTGTGCTGGCAAGGCCGCCAACCGCCTGGTGTGAGCACTTCCGTTTCCTGGCAGGCAGGGGTGACTGCCCCCGTGCCAAGCCTGTATGGTAGTCCCTGGTGCGGGTGTAAGTTTCCATTCTCCCCACAACTACATGAAACGTCCAGGGCAGCTGATGGATGCGGCAGTATGAGGGCAGTCTCCAGCGCAGTGACCCCATCAGTATCACATATCGTGCAGCGGCCCTCAGCGCGTCTCAGCTGCCTTCGGGGTGTTGATTCCGTTTGCAGTTAATGTTGCCGCGTTGTTCACACATCTTCGTAGTACAACATCCACGACAACACAGCGCCACCAAACACACGGCGGCGACGGCGTAACTGCGGCAGGCGGCGGCGGACAGTAACGGTCCATGGGTCGACGTGCACACCTTGCCTAGTTACGTGCCTGTTTACGTTACTTTGACACTTTAGAGCTTCGTAGAGCAGAGCCTGTGGGCCAAGCGAAGCTGCTCGTACAGCTGGCTCCGTCGTTGTGGAAGTACCGCGGCATCAAATTTTGGGAACGCAGCACTACGTATGTTGCATCGTTCTTCAATGGTGCCCAGCCGAGCCGCGCACGCACTCGGCCGCGACAGCGCGGCAACACCCCTGCTGCGCTGTTCTGTCGTCGCAGCACAGCGGCATGTTGTCAACACTAGCTGCCATGGCAATCCACATGCGGAGCCCGCGCGCCACGCGGGTGCGCGCTGGGCGATGGCACATTTAGTCTCGGGTCAAGGTTCCCTTTGGAAGCCCTAACACCCACAGCTACTTACTGCTCGCAGCTCGCGTGCCACACAGCCTGCAGCTGTACTCACAACGGCACGGGCCTGGGCAGCGACGGGGCGTGCACACGTCGGCCATGCCGCACGCCATCGCCGAGGTTGCTTCGGTCGCTTCAGGTAGGTACCGGGGCGCTATCTTCAGCCAGCATCGCCTTCGCACGCCGCGCCATCTATACCAGGCCTAGGGTGCTTGCGATAAAGTGGGCCCCAGGGGGGCTCGGGCAGGTCCGCCACACGCGCCCCGGCGGGGCGCGCGGGCGGAGCGCCACCAACCCAACCCCCGTCCAGATGCAGACTCACGCCCCCGCCCGCCACCGGCCCCCCCATGTGCCCGCAGGCCACGTGGTGCTGTCGTACACCCCCCTGCACGCGCTGCTGGGCGGACTGATCCTGGGCACCGCCACCGCCGGCAAGGCAGGCGGGGCTCGAGGGTTTTAGGGGGTGCAGGGCAAGTGTGCCCTGGATCGCTGGATGATGATCGGCGTTGTTGACGCTGACGCGCGATTTGGAAAAAGGAACCCCGCTGCAATAGCCGCCCCGGTAGCATGCGCGCCTGCCCGCTGTACTTGAGACTTGCTGCCTCCCAACGGGTCCTCCCCACGCGCCACGTCACGCCACGCAGCTGCTCACCACGGGCCGCGTGCTGGGCATCTCGGGCGCCATCAAGTGAGCGGCGCTCCCAGCCTCCTTACCAACATGCCACACTTGACGAGTCTGTTGTCAATAGTACACAGTACCCTGTGGTATTATGGGTAGTCAGTTGAGCTGCGCCATCAAGCGGGCGCGAAGTGGTGGCCAGGCCGCCAGCCTGGATCGGGATGGCAGCCCACATCAAGCGAGCGAGTTGCACCGTACACCGCTGTACGCCGCCGTACACCACCGTACACCAGCAGCTACGGCACACCCGATGGTGCAGCCCAACCTGGGGGCCATTCAGCGAGGCGCCAAGGCGCTGGCCACAGGGCCCATCTTGGCAAGGGAGGCGCCGTGAGCCCCCAGGACGGGCTCTGTGGCGCTGGCATGCCGTATGCACGCAGTGGATGCCCTCCCTCCTCCCGCTCCTCCCTCCTCCCACCTCGCCTCACGGACCGTGTGTCGGGCGTCTGGGGTCACCGCGCGCTGGCCTTGCTAGCGTGCCCTCCCCGTTCACACCGCCGTCCCTCCCCGCCTCAGGGGCAACGGCGCTCAGCGACAGGGTCCCCGGACCTTGCTGACGCGTCTTCTTCCCCTCCCGCCCGCAGGGGCCTGGTGACCGGCGACACGGCCCCCTGGCGCTTCGCCTTCCTGGGCGGCCTCCTGGCTGGCAGCCTGGCGCTCAGCGGCCTGATGCCGGAGGCCTTTGAGCTCATGAGGCCCGCGTGCCCGGTGGGGGAGGGCAGGGAGGGAGGAGGGAGGTGGCCGACGGGAGGGAGGAGGGAGGCGGAGAGGTGGCAAGGGGGGCTGAGCTGAGGAGAGGGGACATGGCGGACCTGTGGTTGGGGCGGGCAAGAGCAGGCAGCACAGTTGCATCTTACGAGTCGCTGCCAGCTGGCCTCTCACGTACGTCTTCCCGCCCACTCCCCGCGCCGCCCTGCAGATGTGGCGTGCTGCGCTGTCCGGCCTGCTGGTGGGGGTGGGCGTGTCCATGGGCAACGGCTGCACCAGGTGAGGGCTGGCGGAGCGGGAGGCAGGGGAGGGCAGGGGAGGGGAGGCGGCAGCGGCGTTCAGTGGGGAGGCCTAGGGTGGGATGAGGCAGAAGATGGGAGAGGGACGGGAGGAGAGGGGGAAATGAGAGGGAGGGAAGCAGCGGCCTCCGGTCGCGAGGGCCTGTAGGCGGATGAAGGGCAGCCAGCCAGTCGCTGGCCCTAAGTAGCCCCGCCTTTTATGCCCCTGCCTCCCCGCCCCCAGCGGCCACGGCATCTGCGGCAACGCCCGCCTGTCGCCACGCTCATTTGTCTACACACTCACCTTCATGGCCGCGGGTAGGGCAGCCCGCGATGCGGCCGGCCCGGGTGCGGCGCAGGGCCCCAATCACCAATGCCAGGGCCCTTGCGACGGCCCCAATCACCAATGCCAGGGCCCCTGCCTCAACAGGCATACCGCTCCTCCGCGTGCAAGCCCAGTACTTGATCTGCTCTCCTGCCACAGCAGGCCGCAGCGTCGCCCGGGAAGCCTGCAAGGGCAGGGCACAGCGCCTGCACCCACGCCTCGCTGTCGTCCTTCGAGCCCATCCCGGCCCAAACGTTACACTACCCCAACCCTACACGCCTTCACCCACACGCACACACAGCCCCGCCCCAACCTATCCTGCTGACCCCCTCCCGCCGCAGGCATGGCCTCCGCCACGCTCACGCAGGCAGCACGCTGCGCCGGCGTGGTGCCGCTGCCGCCCACCCTTGCGCTGCCCACCCCCGCCGAGTACTCCCTGGCCGCCGCACTGCTGTCCGGCACAGCGGCCTCATTCCTGGCCCTGGCCGCCGTCGCCTGCCTCACGGCGCCGCCGCCGCCATCATCCGCCTCGCCCGCGGCCACCGCCGCCGCTGGCATGGCGGCTGCGCTGGGCGCGGCCGCGGACCCGTCGGGCACGGGGTCGGCGGCGGCTCCCCCGCCGGCGCTGCGCTCCCGGCCGGGTCTGGAGCTGGCTGCGGAATTCACGACGGGCGTCACGTTTGCGCTGGGGCTGGGCTTCTCGGGCATGGCGCACGCGACCAAGGTGGGTAACGGCAGATGCGGGCGGGGCGGGGGCGGGGCCTGGTTTTGCTGGGTGGCAGCTCAGGCGCTGGAGGGTTCGGGCGCCCACACGCGTGGGGAGGTAACGCCCGCACACCCGGAGCTTTCGCTCGGAATTTCCCTTGCGGGGGTTCGCGGCTGGTGGGCTGCGGTGCGGCCGTGTCACAGCGGCCTCGCTCGCCCGCCTCGCTCATCTGCCACGAGGATCTTACGCCCAAGGACACCCTGCACGCTGTGCCGCCCACCTCCGCTACCTACCCCGCCACCTCTCCGCCTTCCCGCCCCACCGTTCCCCTCCCCCTCTCCCTCCGTCCCCCGTCCCTCCGGCAGGTCATCGGCTTCCTGTCGCCGCTGTCGCCCGCGTGGGACCCCTCGCTGGCCTTCGTCATGGGCGGCGCAGTGGCGGTGGCGGCGGTGGCGTACCAGGGCGTGACACGCTTCAAGTTAGGGAGGGACGGGGCGGGGCGGGGCAGCTGTGGTCTGGCTAGCTGGCGGGGGTCCGGAACGAGTGTGGGGGGCACGGGGTGGGGCAGCACCATCCCCCATCCCTCCCCTCCTCCCCTCGCGCCTCGTGCCCTCCCCGCCTCCCCACAGACTCATGTCCGCGCCGCTGCTGCTGCCGCGCTTCTCGCTGCCCGCCTCCTCCGCCATCGATGGCCGCCTGCTGCTCGGCGGGCTGCTGTTCGGCGCGGGCTGGGGTATGTCGGGGCTGTGCCCGGGGCCGGCGCTGCTCAACGCGCTGGTCAGCAAGGTGCGGGGGATCGGGGGGCGAGGGGAAGGGAGTTGGGGGTTGGATTCGCAGGGCCAGGACAGAGTGGCAGGGCAGGGGACGAGGCGGGGTAGGGCGGAGGTTGGAGCGCCCTTCAAGCTAGCCAGCGCTGCTGCCGAGCCGCAAGGGTGCCATGGGCGCGCTGCGATGCCCGCCGCTTGCTTTGGTGCTGCAGCGCCGGCCCCACCCCAAGCAAGCATAACTCACCGCGTGGCCGCCCCCGGCCCCCGGGCACAACCCGCCTCTCCTCTCCTCCCCTTGGCACTCTCTCCCGCCAGCGGCCACGCTTCCCGCCTCTCTTTCCTGCGCCATGCCCTGTCTGCCCCCTCGCCCTCCGCCCAAACAACGCAACCGTCCGCCCACCCACCCCACCTGGCCACACACTTCCCCTCCTCCCCCTCCCCCCCAGGACCCCCACGTGTGGGCCTACCTGACCACGCTGGTGGGCGGTATGGCGCTGGAGGCCCGCATGAGCGCAGCGGCGGCTGGGGCGCCGCCGGCAGCAGCCACGGGGGCGGCGGGCGGCGGCGGGGGGAGCAAGTGAGGGGGAGGAGAGGCTGCGTCAGCTTGGAGGCGGCGGCGGGGGGAGGGGGGCGGAGGGGGCGGAGAGGAAGCGCGCGGGCTGGCCGCGGCGGCGAGGTGGCAGCAGCAGCCCGCCTGCATGGCGCCAGGGAGGGGGTCGCAGGCCGTTGCAACCTACTGGTTGGACCGTGTGTAGTACCGGTACTTGATGCGGATCAGGAGGGGACCAGCCCTCCTGATGCGGACGGGATGGAGCCCAGCGGTGCACCAGGGCGGCATTTGGCAGGCGCGGGGGGCGGGGGTCTCGGGCGTTGTTGCCTGGTTCGTTCGTTCGCGGGGCGGGGGTCTCGGGCCGTTGGAGGTTGTTATGCCAGGGTTCGTTGCGGATGGAGGCCGAGCAACCAGGGCCACTCGATGGGGAAAGACACGCATGTACATATTTGGGGAACATGGCTTGTGGCACGGGGTTCGTTGCAGCCACTGCTGAGGGACTGCATTGCAGGCTGGGGCGCATACATCAGATGTATGTGGTAGGTAGGCGCGGCGTTGTGTTTGTGGCTGTGTGTTTGTGGCTGGACGCAGCTAGCGACCCCATCCCCGTAGAACATTTAAGCATATTTGACCCCCAACCTGTCTTGACATTGCGTAAGCAGCGGTTCGGGGCTGCGAGTCATCAGGACATCAGCGAGTGCGAGCACTCCTGCTGGGCTGCCGTAACTGAGCACTCCTGGGCCGCCGTGACTGAGCACCCCTGGGCTGCCGATCCGCCTGCGCTCTGCCTGCTCCGACCCCTGGGTCTCATACATGCCGGCGCGCGCCGGGCCCTCAGCAGCGTGCGTATCAGCGCGCGCTGCCCATGCGTTCATGAGGGTGGCGGCGTGCCTGCTGCTGCTGATTGAGCGGGTGAGGTATGTGCGCAGCATAACCAAGCTGCTGGCTGGGGGCATATATTTATGTATGCAAACTTACAGAACAAGACCTGCCAACGCGCTACACGCGCTGCCTCGCGTGCCTGCGTGGCGCCTTGCTTGGCTGCCACGTACTGGCAACATCGGATGCCGTTACAGATACCGTATAATAGTTGATACACGAACGGAACCCTCGCTACGTGCGAGTGCACCTGCCCCCGGGCTCCGCCTGGCGGGTTCCCGCAACAACCATGCATAAGAAGTGAGCTCAACACAACGTATGTTGTGCTCAAACAACGCGACAGACGTGCACCCAGGGTCAATAGGCCGCAGCGGGCATTGCTGCACAAGCATAATCGAGTACGATTCGCATCAACACGCATGTAGGGAAAACACAGACGAAGTAGGGGACACTTCGGGAAGCGTCCCTCGCAGGCATCTCCCACATGAGTTGAATGAGGTAGATAAAGCGAGTTGAGAGTGCCGCGAGCCAGCCACGGCAGCCTGGGCGCTGGATGTGTGCCGTGCCACGGCGGCGCTCTACCATACGACAGCTAGCAGGCAGGCATCGGCTTGTACGGCCTGGTCCGAAGGTCAGCACGGCCCCAGCCTGGTCCGTGGGGTCACCCAAGGCCGGCGGCACCAGCTGCTAGGTTGCTCCTCGCGGGCGCTTCTCGTGCGCGGCACGCACCCCGGCCGCGCCGCCACGCACGTACAGCAGCAGCCGGGTCCGAAGGCCAGGACGCCAGCGAAGCGGCGGCAGCAGGCCCTCCGCCAGCCGCCAGCTGCCTGCGCCACCCGTGCCCCATGTGTGTCGCACCTACGCCACCACCGCCGCCAGCGCCCGCAGCCTGGCCGCCGCCAGCAGGACGCCGCCCGCCCCCGGCCGAGCCCGCTCCATGGCTGCCTGCATCGCCCCGCTCAGCATCGCCCCCTGCAGCGCCGCCACCACCGCAGCGGCGGCCTCCGCACCGCCGCCAGCCGCCGCCGGTGGCTGCCGCAGCTCCAGCGTCAGGCGCACGACGCACTGCTGGCGGGTGCCTGGAGGCGAGGGCCCTCCGGACTCCACACCCACCACCCGAGCGACCAGGCCGGTGCCAACCGCACTCGGAGCTGTGCGCGCCACCGCAGCGACCGCCGCCGCGAGCGCCTGCTGCGCCCGGTCGTTGGCGCGGAGGGCGCCCAGTGATACGCCGGAGAGGGTCAGAGCCACGGACACACGGGCGGGGCCGCCGCTTGGGCTGCCGCCGACAGAGCCGTTGAGGGCAGGGCAAGAGGGGCAGGCGGGCGGCAGGGTGACGGGGGCGGGTGGCGGCGGCGGCGGGGATGGCGCACGCAGCAAGAGGCCGGGCGGGGGCGGCGGCGGCAGCGGGAGCGGGTCAAGGCGGGGGCCGTCGTAGTCAGGGATGCAGTTGGCTGTGACGCTTTCCAGCCTTGCCATGTAGCGGCTGTAGATGATCTGCTGGTGCGGGGCGGGCAGGCATTGGGGCGTTGGCGGTGACAGGCCCTAGGACCAAGCGGACACTCAAGCCAGCCAGCCCCTGTCGTCGTGCGTGTCAATTGCAGGATAGCAACCGACCGGTGCAGAACAATCGGCACAATATTCAGTGCAGGCTCGCTGCTGACCACGGCCGCGGCTTTCTAGGCTTTCTTGACGTATCGGTTTACGGATGGGCAACAAAACACATCAGTTCCAACCTAACTAGACGATGGAGGCTCCGGTCGCACTGCCCGGATAAAGTTGCACGCGCAAGACGCCGCAGTGAGACATATAGCTGGCACGTAAATGTGTCCATTGCCTCTAGGCCCACGGCTCTAGGCCCCTCCCAGGGCGCTGCTGCCTTCCCACCTGCGGTCCCGTGGGTCTTTCTATGACCAGCACTTTTGCAGCAATCCGCGAGCGGACATCCATCCACAACACAGAGCCTGCAGGCAGGGGCCGCATTAGACACGGGGCTGGGGAGACCCATAGGCGCCGCAGGGGCCGCGGCGACGCCGAGCGAGAGGGGCGGCCAGCCAAGGAGCGATCCAAGCAAGCAACTGGACTGCTGTCCGTCATGCTTGTCTGCCTGCGAGCGCCCCACATCCGGGCCCCGCCCGGCTATCCTCTCCGCACCCGTGGTTGCGTTGAGTACGAACAGGCCCTGCGTGGATGCCACATAGAGGGTGCCCCTGTGGAAGGTGGGCTGGGGGAGGGCCGCCAGGGGGGGACCAGGGGGAGGGGGCAAGTGGAGTGAAATGGAATGCGTGGCGGCAGGGCAGCAAGGGGAGCAAGGGGACGGAGCAAAACAACAAGGGGTTGGAACGCCCATCGGAGGGGGAGGGACATACATGGGAGGAAAGCGAAGGCGATTGGCATTAGAGAGCCGGTGCGCTATCCACCCGGTCCGCGGCAAATTGCAAAAAGCATTCTTTCCCCATCCTACCTGTCCGTCCACGTGCCCCCCGCGGCATGCATCCCCCCTCCCCCCACGCACCTGCACAAACACTCGGCCCCGCGGCAGCCCCAGCGCCTCCAGCATGGGGTTGAGCGGCGTGCGCCACATCACCTCCAGGTCCGACACCGACAGAGCCAACACCACGCCATTGCCGTCACCCAGGAAAACGGCACCGCCAGCGGGGCCGCCCTCGGCCTCGGTCACCCACAGCACGCCCCCCACACTGGGCATGGGAGGGAGAGTTCGTTGAGGCAGTAGGGGGTTCAGAGAGGTCGGCAGCAGGTAGGCCTACCGATGTGCCACCCCAACTGCAATTATTATATATATGTTACTATATATCCCCACCTCGCTCGCCCCTACTGTCACTCACACTGCGTTGGTCGCGATGGTGCCCCACACCTGGTCGTTCCCTGTGGTGTAGGCGCGCACCTCGCCGCCGGCGGTGCCAAACACAATGATGCCTGCGTGGACCAGGCCATGGTGACGTGAGGTGGAGCGGCGGGTGGGCGGATGCAGACGGGGACGGACAACGGCAGGATGGATGACGGCGCGGTGGTCCAGCCAGCAGCAACAGGATGTCGCCCTATATATCTACGAGGCCACATGCTAGGAGGCACATGGGCCACTAGCTAACATGATGTACGCCCAGGTAGCTAGGAGCCTAGGCGCACCACCCCCCGACGCATGCAGTGCGAGGACCACCAAGTTAGTGGCGCGAGGAGGCACGGCAGCCCCTCATGGAGCGAGGGCACCTGCATGTATGCCCGGTTCCGTCCGCAGGCCTGCGATGACGTGTAGCTAGGGACGCACGGAACGAACCCAGCGGCGGGTAGGGGCCAACCCGCGCTCGCCCACGCCCCGCGCGCCCTGGCGCAGCCTCACCCTCCTTAATGTTGAGCCAACCGCTCTCCGTGCTGTCCTGGGGTATCGCTCGTTCCCACACCAGGCTGCCGTCGCTGGCGTTCACCGCTACCAGCAGTGAGCGGTCGACGGTGCCGCCGAAGGCGTACGCAATGCCGTCCACCACAGCGACCGTTGAGGCCAGCGCGAAAGGCGCCTGCTTGGGGGGCGGGCGGGCAGGGGTTGACCAAGTGACCGACCAGCCACGGATATTTGCACATGCACGTGCTCGGGAAAGTCGCCCAGCAAACAAGCAATCGAGCAGGCAGGCGGCTGGTGTGGGATTGGACGTTTGGTCTGGGCTCGTACAACCCTAGCTAGCATCTACAAGTAAGCACGATGCGAGCACCGCAACAGGCGCCGTTTGAATGCACCGCACCCCAGGCAGCGGGAGGACGTGCTCGCGCACCAAGGGAGAAAGCAGAACACGCACCCCCGGTGGGAAGCGCGTGGCCCCAGTGATGAAGACCCTGGGAAGTTTGCCCACGTGGCCAGCACGATGACGGGCACCGCACCGCTGGAATGCATCCCAGGCACCCCCCGGGCCGCAGGAGCGCGAAGCGCGAGCCTCCAGGCAGCAGGCAGGGAGCATGGGCGGCCCCCGCAGGCAACACATGCGCCCCCTCATCCCGACGACGCACCGCATCATAGTTCCACCGCGTCTGCCCTGTCTCAGCATCAAAGGAGCTCAGGACGCCGTTAGGTGGCCCGGCCACAATCACCGCTCCGTTCACAGCGTCGTAAGCTGCCCAGCCGTAGAAGTCTGTGTGTTTGTGCGTGCCCATGGGCAGGAAGTAAGTAAGAAGCGTGGCACCAGTCCGCCATTCCTTGATCGGGGAAGTATGGGTGTGTGGGGCATGCACAACCCCATGTAACCTCCCCGCCATACGCAGCACCCCGCACCCATGCAGGCGCGCAGAGCCAATGCTTACCGCTGCCGTCCTGGCGGCTTGTGCCCACCGCTGCCCGCTCTCTGTAGTCGACACGCCACAGCTCCTGCCCCGTGCTGGCATTGAGCTTGATGAAGATCTGCCGTTATATGGGCAGCAGAGACAAGTGCACGCAGCGGGCGGTCATATACGTGAGGTTGCTGCTGGGCTTACTGCTGGGGTCGGCGATGATGAGTTCATCAGCCGCCGGCAGCCGCGCTCTACGTTATTAAACGCAGCACGCACGAGCGATCGTCATAGCACTTCATGATCGAGCAAGCAACAAGCGCCGTGCAGATATGATCGTGCTGTGTAGGGCAACGCTCGGGTTATCAGAGCACGCCCGCAGCTTGGCAGCCGGTGTGGTACACCCAATGGCTAGCTGGGCAGCGATGAGCTTCTTTATATCTGCGAGAGCCAGATTAGCTAGCTCGTGTATATGTGATTCCTCAACGCACGAACGTCCCCACACAACGGGGCACGCACCGATGCGGAGCAGCCGACGTACACGGCCCCGTCCACAGCCAGCGGGCTCCCAGGCCTGGCATTGTGTGTGTGTGTGTGTGGGGGGGGGTGTATGTTGGTGCGTACGTGGTGGTGAGTACGCATCATGCATGCATACATTGGCGTCGGGGGCAAGCGAGGCGGCGTCGCGTCGAGTGACACTCCCGCCCCTAAGCGGCACCCAATCCCTCTATCTCGACATGCATGGCATTTGATAGCTGGCTGGTATGCGCGCATGCGCCAACACTACCATACATCCAGCCACCGACAAGCGCCCCAGCCCGCCCTCACCAGAATTGCCGGGGGCCGCACCAGCTTTTCCAGGTCATGCGACCTGCCACGTACGCAGGCACGGCACGCAGCAATGGGACGGACGACACGTCTGAAGCAACAGGTGCGATGCGTTCCGTGCTTGGCAACATGCGCATCTATCTGCGCAGACGCATCTGCGAGGCCCGCTTCCATGCATGCTCAGTAATGCATCCCGACGGCTGGATCAAGCCATCTGCAGCTGTTCGTTCTGCTGCCCCACGCACCACCTAAGCTATGCCCATCCACGTTGCTCGCCCAATCCTAGTCGCCAGGAGCCCACGCTAGGGCGACCGGCCACCGCATCTACCTGTTGCGATGTCTACGGCCATGGTGGTGCCCCTGGATGGGGAACGAGGCAGAGAGGTGATAGGGCGTGACCGAGGCAGGGGCATACGTGGCACGCAGCAGCCAACGCAGCCATCAAACATGCGCTAATATATACATATATATACATGTTATATATAATATGTACATTATATGTTGCTACCTCAAGCAAGACGGATGTGGGCAAGCACCACAAGCACGGCAGCCATACAGCAGTTGCATCCCCTTCGTTCAGACCCATCATGCGTGCGGTGGCGGCCGTGCACCTTGAAGATCCACGCCACCAGGTCCTCCTCTCGCTCGGGGCTCAGGGCGGTTTGCGGGCCAGGGCGGGCGCCGGGCTGCACGCTGCCGTTGACGCGCCGCTCGCTGCATATATAGACGAGCGAGTTGCTCACCCCGCATGCAATCGCTGCCGCCCGAACCGTGTACCTCTGCTGCTGCCTGAAAAGCTCAAGGGCGCGCTTCAGGGACTCCTCGTGCTGCTCTGACGTGTCGCGCGCCGGCTTCGGCTTCGGCGCCATGATGACTGACCATCTATCCACCGGCATTCCCACACCGCCCAGGTAGCTTGTCTAGCCCACGCTTGACGTATGAGCTACATATGTCATGTTAAAAGCGGCGCCAAGTGCCAGAGCGTAGTTAGGAGCGACGTTTGGTACTATCTAGATGAGGCTTAAGCGGTGGCGGCCACGGTTTAGGCGACTTGCAAACTTCGGCGGTCGGCCAAAACCCCATCCGAGCGTGTCGCAAAACCCTGAACTCACAAAAAGTCAACCCCGGCCAGATTTAATGCGATAGAGTCCAAGGGTACCCCTAGCGCATCTTAAGCTTGGAAAGAGAGCTTGGAAATCTAAGATCCCAGCAGTACACATGGCCGCGTGACCCATAAAATAATAGGGCTTGACCCACAATAATAGGGCGGGTCACCTGTGCGTCAACACGGCTGCCGCCACCCAATAGGCCCGGCTGGCGGCCGGCCACCGGCGTGAGGCGAGGAGGCGCTCCCGGTGTGGCCTCTGGCTGCAAGCCGGGCTGGCCACGCCGGGGGCGCCCACGGATCTGCGGACACAGCTGCGTGCCTCGCTCGATCAGTGAAGGCTGGGCCGGGCCGGGAGTGTATCTGGCGGAGTGGGCTGTGCGCTACTCCTCCTCGCGTCTCCTTGGCTACTTGGGCGCCGGTCGCCGCCTAGGTTAGGGTCAGGCCATCCCGAGAAGTCTGGCGGAGTGGGCTCTGCGCTGCCCTCGTCTCCGTGGCTACTTGCTGGGCGCTGGTCGCTGCCTCGTTGCTTCAGCGCGACCGTGTCCACAGGTGCCGGCAGAAGCTTGACGCAAGAGGCAGCACTGGACGCCGACGAGGGGCTGCCTAGCCCCGTTGCTGCAGCTCTGCGCTGGTGTTAGAGCCATAGCTGCTGCCGCAGCTCTCGGTCTTCGCCTCCCTCAGCTTGCGGAGCGGGGGGGGGGGGGGGGGGGGGGGGGC
>BDDC01001205.1:5272-31195 GCA_001662425.1 Chlamydomonas sphaeroides
ATGTGCGAGCATAGCTGGGGACGAGCGAGCGAGCCGAGGGATGTGAGGGCTTGCTTGGTCTACGTTTTGTTTGCTGCATCATACTGCATCATGTTATTGGAGCGAGCGTGTGGATGGAACATGCGCCAAACGCCGCCGTGCCGGATGAGTCGTACATAGCCCTGCCACCAGAAACATGCCCCCCTTATACGACCAATGATCGACACTGCCGGATGTTGTCTGCAGTGCTATTGCCGTACCTAGCTAGCCTTGTGTGCCTAGCCTAACGAGCTACGTTTTCCGTCACCGCTTCTGGACACTGCAAGTATGGATGCGAGATGTTGTTTGGTTGTTGGGGGTTGTGTGTTATATATGCTTTCCGTTGGCCGCGCGAGCTGCGCTAAACCGGCGACCGCAGGGCCGCCCGTGCCGCCCAATGAACTGTGGCCCCGTGTGACCCGGCGCTTCCAACCGCCCGGCATATCCCACCATGTGTAAAGACGAAGGCATGCCGTACCGCTGTACCGCTTCGCCGCTGCCTGAGCCGCCGTACTGCCTCGCAAGCTGCGTCAGCCCAAAGCCCCCCCTCCGCGCACCCAGCCCTCAGTACCGCGTATGGCCGCCCGCTCCTGACACCATGCGCTCGTGTACTTCATATCCAGCGTGGAAGTCATGGAGCCACAGGTGGCTCCTGCGCCTTGACCTCAGCACCGCCTTCAAAGCTTGGGCCATGGGGCCCCCCTTGCCTTACAGTAGCCGGGCCATTGCACCTCGCTCCCTGCTGAACCTGAGACACGGCGGCGGCGGCCAGCGCGATCATTGCAGGCCAACACGGCTGCAGTGCCGTCTGTCTTAAAAAACAACGAAGCAAGAACATCACCTGACGGGTCGATACTGAGCCGAGATCAACATCGCGCTCCTGCTCGACATGAGAAAGGTATCCAGTGTAAGAGGCCCTGGGCACACGCACAAGCACCGCAGGTCCCCACCACCACCACCACCAGCCCCTCCTGGGCACAGCAACGGCTTGAGGACCTGCAAGGGACGCCGTGTAAGGCAGATCGATGCCGCACGTCGCAGTCCCCCACAAAACACGGAAGGTACGGATCCTGCGCCCTGGCCCAGATTGGTCCAGTGCTCTCCGCCGAGCCCTCTACGCTGCAGCGCACAACCCCGTTGAAGTGCGCTCTAGCTGCACGGTGAGCGTCCAGCTCGGAATCGCAGCAGCCCCGGGCACTCTAACGGCGCTGATAGCAGCAACCCCCATGGCTGCACAGCCTCAGACGCCACGCGCCCAATGTATGGCGTACAAGGACATCTGCCTTTTACACGTGTCGCCGAAACAACCGCACCCGCAGCAGACCGCCCGCAAGCACGCACACTCTCAGCCACAAGCAGGCACCTTGGCACGCGTGTCCAAGCTAGCAAGCAGCACTTCCATCCTCGCTCGCTCGCCTCCAGCCAGCCGCGGCCCGCCCAGCTTGCGCACGCACGACACCACCGGAAAGCTAGCAGCCAATCCTGGCCACCCTCGGCCACAGCCGTGTCCATGCATCCCAATACCCTTCCTCACTGCTGCTGCGTGCTCCGCGCGCAGCAGCGCCGCCCATCGCGACCCCGTGCCCCCTGCCGCCCGCGGCCCCGGCCAAAGCCCGACACGCGTCGGCCACACACATGCGGCCCACACACTCGGGAGCCGACGCACTGCACGCGCGCGCCGCTGCTCTGACCGCCCTCGGCCGCCCAGAATGCGCAAAGCACACGCCACGGCCCGGGCCCGACACACAGCCTCCCGACGAGGAGCGCCGCACGCCTCACGACGCCTTGGCCTTGCCGCCCTTGCCCTTGCCCTTGGCCGCCGCCGCCGCCCCCGACCCGGAGCCGGAGGCCGTGTCAGCCCCGCCGGCCTTGGCGCCCTTGCCCTTTGCGGCCGGCGGCTCCGCCTCCTCCTCGGCCTCCTCCTGGGCCTCGTCCTCGGCACGCTCCTCGGCCTTGGCGGCCTCCTCCTTGCCGCCCTCCTTCTTGCCGCCCTCCTTCTTGGCGCCGGCCTTGCTGTCGGCCGCCGCCTGCTTAACCGCCTCGGGCTCCTTGGCGCCGCCGCCGCCCTCCTGCCTGAACTTGTCCTTGTTGAGGAGCGCCCAGGTGTGGAACAGCAGGCCCTGCGCAGGAGCGGGTACCAGGTAGGACAGCAGGCCGTTGGAGCGACGTGTGGGACGAGCTGTGGCGTACGTTGGGTTCGCCGGTGGTATCGGGGCCACAGCGGAGCTCTGCGTCGGCGCCAGTCGATCGGCGCGCAGGAGTGTTCACAAGTAGGTAACATGTAGGTAACATGTAGTAAGCAGTAGTGTGTGTTCATATACAGGTGCCAGAGGGTAACAACCCCCCGCACGGCATGGCCTGGGTGTTGGTGCCGCGGGTGGGTGTGCAACAGGCCCTGCGTCGCAGGGCCTGGCCGACGCATGCGGCGAAGCCACGCCCGACTGAGGTCACACACTCCTGAGGCCACACTCCTGAGGCCACACTCCTGAGGTCACACTCCTGAGGCCACACTCCTGAGGTCACACTCCTGAGGTCACACTCCTGAGGTCACACTCCTGAGGTCACACTCCTGAGGCCACACTCCTGAGGCCACACTCCTGAGGTCACACTCCTGAGGCCACACTCCTGAGGTCACACTCCTGAGGTCACACTCCTTAGGCCACACTCCTGAGGTCACACTCCTGAGGTCACACTCCTGAGGCGGCAAGGGCACCGCTGCGGGGCGCCCTGGTACGTGCGGAGGAGCGCGTCCGGGCACCATGGGGCCGCATCGGGCCAGTGTTGTGTTGCGGCTCGCACCGCCGTCACGAGTGCTGCCGTGTGTTAGGTTCGTGGAACAGGGCAGGACGCCGTGCTCACCACCAGCACCAGGCCACCGGCGCTGGCGGGCGGTGCCCATGCCCACCTCCATGCGTGCGGCCTCTTGCATATGGTCAATTGCGTAGGTACAATGCAGGATAGCTACAACTGCAGAGTGCGCAGTACATCATAGATGGTGTGTAACTTGCGAGGCCCAGCTCACCACCAGCACCAGGCCGATGGCAGAGTACACGGTGGTCATGTCAACTTTGTTGGCCGATTCGAAAGCCTCCTGCGGGTAGGGTCAGGCCGGGCCAAGCGCGCCGCCGTTAGGGGTCTGAACTGCATCGCCGTCGCGCTCGCTGCCAACCGCTTTCCAACCGCCGTCCCAACCGCCAACCACCAACCGCCAGCTCACCAGGTTGATGCGCCGCTCGCGGTGTTCGGGCACGTCCAGCGGCGGCGTGTTGACGTACAGGTGCGACACAAAGTCGCGGATCTGTGGGAGGCGAGGATCGTTGGGCAGAACGCAACTGACTCCACATGCGTTGACAGGAGCTTGCTAAGAGGCCTCTGGTATCAGACCGCCTGCTGGGCGTCCGGCACGAAGCCGTGCGAAGCATGCTAGTCGGCGGATTTGAAGAATGCGGTCCGGCGCTTGTCGTGCAATCGCAAGCCACAAATCGGCCAAACACATCGCCTGCTGGAGGTAGGCGGCTGGCCGTCTGGCGCAGCCCAAGCGCCCCACGGCCGTCGTGCGTGCTTTGCGCGCCCACCCCCGCCCTCGACCGACGCCGCCGGTCGGCAGACTGGCCTGCTGCTGCTTCAGCGACGCAGCGCACCAGCTGCGCGATTCCATCCGTCGCAGCGCTGCGCTTCCGTGCACAAGCGCACCCACAGCTACATACACACATAGGGTGTGCGTACTTTACTGATACGTATCGGAACACACATGCAGCATCATAACAGCTATGACTCCACATGAAAAGGGCGCTACGTGCGAACCCCTTCCAGATTCCCACCTGCTGCGCAATGTCGTCCGCCTCAAAGCTCTTGTCAAACACGTACATCTGCGGTACAGCACCCAGCGCGGCATGCAGGGCTTGCAGCTACCACTCAATCCCTTGGTTTCCGGCGCAGCGATTTACGTCGCTTGCGTCACCGGTGCCCAACCGAAAGCTGCGCGACCCAGGGGCCGGCGCGCAAGGACGCCGTGCCGCGCCGCGCCGCGTGCGCCCGAGGTGTGTGGTAGGGGCAGCACAGCGTTACGACGCGTCACCCCTGTCCCTTACCTGGCGGTCACGGAAGAGGACCACGCACTGCGGGGCCGGGCACGGACACGGGCGGGACACGGGAGTGTTGGAGCGACCAGGCCCCCTGGCCGTGCACGCTGCGCGGCGCCGGTCGCCGCCGCACGCCCTGCGCCGACGGCGCCGCGGCCTGGGCCGCTCGCTGCGCTGCCGGCAGCCGCGGAGCCGGGCCGCAGCGAGTCGGCGGCCGCTGGCAGCCAGTAGCCCAGGCCGCCGCTGTCAGCGCGTAGCACTGCAGCGCACTGCCGCTTCGCTGCGCCGCGACCCGCCCGGCCCAACGCGGCGGCGCCACCACGCCTGCGGCCTGCGGCGGCCGGCAGCAGGCTCCGCCGCCGGCAGCATGCGGCGGCGGCGGCGGCGGCGGCAGCGGCGGCGGCGGCGGCGGCGGCGGCAGGGTTGCGGTGCACGTGAGGTGCCCCGTGCTCACGCGCTCACCGGCAGGAAGATGGAGTTGCCGAAGCGCCGCGCAAGCTTGACGCTGGCGGCCACATCCACCTGTCGGCGAAGGGGGCGTACCGAGGGAGCAGCGGACCAGTCAGCCATATGCCGAGCCAGGAGCTCGGGCCCAACGTAGGGGGGCAGGGTGAGGGGGCAGGCGCAGGGGTGGGTTCGGTGAGGGCGACGGGGCGCCGTGCGTGGCGTCGTGAGCGCGTCGGCACAAGCTCCCGTTGAGCGGCGGCGCCTGCATCACACTGGTCCCCACATCCAGCCAGCGGCGGATGGGATTGTGGGTGCGGTGCGACCTCGGGCGCTAGCTGCTTGCGAGGTCCCGGCCCCCGGCCACAGCCGCAGCGGTCGCTCGCCAGCAGCGTGACGGCAGGATAGGACCCGGGCTAGCAGGGCGCGGGGCTCTGCGGCCTTGCGGCCTTTTACGCCGCGTGGCCGCCCGACCCCCGGCCGCCAGCGGCACGGCGCCCCCGCGCCCGATGCCCACACCGCCCGCGTGCGGCGACAAGTGCGCCCCGCGGGGCCCGGCCGCGGCGGTGGGGTCCGGCCGCACGCGGCGGCGCGGGGTGCACTTGCGCACTTGTCGCTGGGCGCCTGCCCGCACGGCCCCAGCGCGGCCAGGCCAGGCGTCTGGTCGCGCTGCAGCCCGTCGTAGGCCACAGCTGCGCGCCGCCCCTGCGGCGCCCCTCGTGTGCGCGCCAGGAGGACAGGCCGGGGCCAGGCCCCATGCCGCCTGGGCGCCTGGGCGCGCAGCACAGACCGGCGGACCGGTCCGTGGCGTCCGGCGAGCTGGGCGGATGGCACCGCACGCGCGCGACGCCGCATGCCCGCGCCCACAGCCGCATGCCGCATGCCGTCGCCGCAGCTGAGCTCGGCGCAGCTCGCGAGCGTACCCGCCACAGCCGGGCACTGGGCCATGGGCCGGCCGCCTAGCCGGCGGCGACGGGGACTGCGCTGGCGGCAGCCGCATGCCGTCGCCGCCAGCGGCACCCAAGCCGGCGGCGCCGGCAGCTCCCAACGGCTCAGCGTGCTGCGGCTGCTGCGGGCTGTGGCGGGCTCGGCCGCCCAGACCGGCCCAGCTGCCGCCGACAGGCCCGGACGGACCCCAGACCAGTGGCTCGGCCGTGGCGTCAGCCCGCGGACGGCCGCCAGGGCTGCAGCGCGCTCAGGCGGTCGCACGGACAGGGCCGCCAGCGCGCAGGGCGCTGCAGTGGGTTCGGCCGCCCACCCAGATCATCCTATACGGGGCGGCGGCAGCCCCCGGATGGACCCCAGGGCGGGGCTTCAGGCCCAGCTGTGCGCAGCTGTGCCCGTAGGACTGCTGCAACCAGCGAGCACCCGGCGGGCGGCTAGCGGGCGCCCAGCAGGCGGCTAGCTGGCGGCGACGCATGGGCTGCAGCTGAGCGGCCCGGCTCTCCTGCCGCGGCCCCGTCGCACCCGCGCATAGATGACCTCCTTGTCCTCCTCGGCCGCCAGCTCGCGGATCGCGAGCGTGGCGCGGTCGTAGCGGCGCACGGTGGAGTCGGTGAAGAGCACCGCCCACACGCCGGTGGTCTGGCCCGTGGAGGCCTGCGGGGGAGAGAGAGGCAGGGGGCGGGGGAACGGGAAGGGGAGGCGGGCAGGGCGTGGGCGGGGGAAGACCGGGCTGGGAAAGAAGCGGGTGGCAGGCAGACCGATGACGGGAGTCGTGCGGACGCCTTCTGAAGAGTTGGGCAAGTGCGCGTTGCCGACAGCTGCTGAGGTCCGCGCAATGCGCAGCGGTGGCTGGACACCACGCGGCGGTGGGGGTTGCGGGTATGATGCAGAGACGCATGACATGCCCGACGCGCCTGCGTGTCGTGCTCAAAGTTGTCGTCATACAGCTCTACGACCTCCGTGGGGTAGGATGATGCAAGCACGCCGCTGGAGGAGGCTAGGCACAGCGCGAGGATCGCGAGGGCGAGCGCCATGTTGGCCGCGCAGGTTACAAATAACGCCTAGCTTTGTTGCATATATATGTTGCGGTTAGTGTGTGATCGATGAGGTTGAGGGCAATGGGCAAACAGCATCAAAGCGCATGCATGGGCACTGGAGCTAGCTTGGCGAAAAGAGCTCCGCCCTGCTGCGCACAATACACGCGCGCATTCTTAATCCAGATACCCCATTTCATGGGAAAGACGTGTTAGGCGCGACAGCTGCGCAGTTTGCGATCACCCCAACATACAGAAGCGCTAGGATGCCGCCCCCGGAAGACCCCGTGGTCATAGCCTTCGACAAGGGGCGCGAGGCCGCGGAGCATGAGGCGAAGCTGCTGTGCACGCGCATCCTGCCCGGATGGGCGGCCTTCACACCCGACCAGCTGCAGGTGCGCCCTCGGCAGCCATTATACCAGCACCGCTCACTCCCCCTCGAGCCGGTAGCCTAACTGCTTGAACAACCAGTCTCGTACGCCTTCTAGAGGCCCACCACACAACAAACCGCCCGGGCATAGCCCTGCTGGGCGCACGGGTGTCCCCGAACGGCCTCCCACGATCAACGCAATCCCCTTCCCGTGAACCGGGCCTCGTCCGCCCTTTGACAACTCGACGCAGCCAGTCGCGGCGCGGCCGTCATGTAACCCGTCCCGCCACCAAGTCCCGACCCCGTCCCGCCGCATGCCCCGCTGCAGGTGTCGCCCATCAGCGGCGGCATCTCCAACCTGCTCGTCAAGGTGCAGCCGCCGCCGCCGCTGCGCGCCGTGGCCGTCAAGGTGCGGCGCCCGCGCGTGCTGCCCTGCTGTGCCGCTCTCGACGTACAGGCGCGCCGTACGGCCGTACGGCAGCCACGGCCGGGCGCGGCCCGCTGCGCCCAGCTGCCGTGAGGTTGCGGTCCGCGCGCTGGCTGCTCCGCGGCCAAGGCGCTGCGCCGCGGAGGCGCAGCGGCGCCGCCGCTCCCCGTCAGGCACCTCGCGGCCCTGCAGCGGCCCCACAAGCCCCGGCTGGCCCCGGCAGGCCGCCTGGTCGCCAGGGCGTCCGGCAGCCAGCGCCGCCTGCTCACCCCGGCTCCCCCCGACCTCACGGGACTCGCCGGGGGGCTGTGGGGCCGCTGCCGGCTGACGCCTGCGTGCCCTGGCTCCCTTCGGCGGCCGGCCGGGCCTGCCGGGGCCGCTGCCGGCTGCGGCAGCGCTGCCCGCCCAGGCCTGGAGCCGGCCGCCGGAGGCGCGAGCTGGGCCGTTGCGGCTGCACTGCGTACGCGTGTGGTGTGGCCGGTGCCGCGTCGCCGAAGCGGCGGCGGCGGCGCCCACCTCGCCGCGGCGCTGCCCGCCCGCACCCACGTGCCTTGCTGCCCCTCGCGCCGCCCGCAACGGCCTCCGCGCCCGCCGCTGCCGCCGCCCGCCGCCGTCTCCGCCACCGCCGCCGCCGCCTCCTCCATACGCGCCCTCGGGATGCAAGCCAGGCGTGGCAGGTGGGCCGCGCAGGCCGGGGTCGAGCGGCCCAAAGAGACTACCACGTGCTTCTGGTAAACGTATATGAAGCCTATGGTTCTTCTTTCTGAGTCAGTTGCAGTAGGCTGCCAACCCTGCAGGCGGGCAGCGCAGGCGGGGGTCAAGCGCCGTAGGGTCGTGCAGGCCGGCGCCTGCCAGCCAGCCCCCGCAGCGCCTCGTGCTGCGAGCCCCGAGGCGCTTGCGGGCGCGCCTGTGGGTGGCGACGCCTGTGGCTGCCGACGCCTGTGGCTGCCGAGCATGCGCTTTGGGTTGCGCGTCGTCGTTGTTGTTGCTGGGTCGCAGCCCCGCACGGGGGTGCACCCGCAGGTGCCCACCCGCCCAGCCCTGCGGCGCCCAGCCCTGCTCCCAGGTGCCTGCGGTGACGTTGAGGCCGCCTAGCGGAGCGGCTCGCAGGGCCCGGCGCGGCGCGGGAACGAGGGGGGGAGGCGGCCGCGGGGGCTGGGGCTCGCGGCCTGGCATGTCGCGGCGCGCAGGAGAAGGGGAGGGCAGGGAGCAGCGGCTGGTGGGCGACCAAGGGTCGCGCCCCTGTCGCTGCGCCCGCAGGTGTTTGGTGACAAGACGGAGCTGCTGATCGACCGCGAGGCGGAGAAGCGCACGCTGCTGCAGCTCAACACGCGGGGCTTTGGCGCGCCGGTGAGGAGGGGGCCAGGGCCGCCTGGGGTCACATGATGAGCAAGGGCATGGTACAGGAAACGCTGGGATACATATGTGTGATATCACGCATGTAATGCTGTGATGTGAAAGGGGTATGTACATGCAGCGCAGCACGGCTGGCATCGGCGCGCCGGAGGGGCCGGACGCGGGGACGGTGGCCAGTGGCGGTGGTGCCGCGGGGCACGGAGCGCACGCTGACTGCCAGCACGCCGGCAGGGCGCCCATGCCCTCTGCCCACGCGCTTGGGCGCCCTGCCTTACCGGCTGGCTGCGTGGCCCGCGGTGCCCCGCGCCCCCAGGTGGTGGGCCTCTTTGGCAACGGCCGCGTGGAGGCGTTCCTGACCGCCAAGACGCTGACGCCCGAGGAGATGTGCGACCCACGGTTCGTGCCGCACATCGCGGCGCGGCTGAGGGCCTTCCACGACCTGCCCATGGACCCGCCGACGCCGCCGACGTCTGCTGCGGCCGAGCGTGGCGGAGCCGCAGCTGCCTCTGGCGGGGGCGGGGCAGGGGAGCCGGGCGGTGGCTCGGGAGGGCGCTCGGGCGCCGCGGCGGCGGGCGAGGGCGGCGCGAGCGCGGCGACCCCTGGGTCGCTGCAGTCGTCGCAGTGGGACGCGATCCACGGCTGGCTGGACATGGCGGCGGGGCTCAGCTTTGCGCACGACCCCGCCAAGCAGGTACGGCGCGTGACGTGTGCGTACCGGGTACGGCACGCGACGTGTGCGTACCGGGTACAGCATGTGACGTGTGCGTACTGGGTACGACATGCTTGTACGACACGGAGGAGGCCGGGTCCATGCGTTGCGACGCGCGCCCCTGGCTCAGCGCATGTACGGCACATGGTTTGTGTTTGTGTGCATGAGGTTGCTTGGGAGGTTTGCGAAACCCCACACAAACAAACGGCCGTGCGGCGCAGGCGGCCTTTGCGCGCGTGGATTTTGGCGCGCTGCGGTCCGAGCTGGCCGAGCTGGCGGCCGTGTGCGGTCGCGTGGGCTCGACGCGTGTTTTCTGCCACAACGACCTGCTCAGCGGCAACATCCTGGTCGTGCAGGTGGGCCGGCAAGCTGCGTGTGTGCTGAGATGTCATACGCATCACGATGTCATTATTTGTTGTCATCATCTATCATTGCCTCATGCGTGTTGGGCATCATGCGTGTTGAGATGCTACGCAACACGTGGAGTCAAGATATCATTACGCGGGGCAGGTGGCGTGAGGGAGGGGAGCCGGGGCGGTCCAGTGCTGGTGCTGGCATTCGTGGTACAGGGGCGCGGTGTAGGAGAGCGGCTGGGTGCGCTCCGCCGCCGGTGCTCAGGGCCCGACTGCCTGCGGCGCTGTTGCTCATGCCCCGATATGCTGGGCCGGCAGCGGCCGGGCTCCTGCCAAGGGCCTTGGGCCAGCGCGGTTACAGGGCGCCGGGCGTCCGTGCTATGCTGCAACCGGTGGGCCACGGGTCCCTCACACCGACATGCTCGGCTTCTGCCCGCCTCCGCGCACGCTCCTCGTCACCTGTCTGCGCGTACGCCTCCGCTCGCTCGGATCCACAGGACGACGCCGCGATGGACGGCACCGCGCCGGCCCCCGACGCGCCCTCGGCCTCCGCAGGCGCGGCGGCGCCAGCCGACGGCGCCGACGGGGCCGACGGGGAGGCGGCGGCCGCGAAGCGGCGACGGCTGGAGCCGGCAGCCGGCCCCGACTCCGCTGACGCAGCCGGGACCAGCGGCGGCGGCGGCGGCGACGGTCTGGATGGCTCAGTGCTGGCGGGCGGGAGGCTGCAGTTCATCGACTTTGAGTACAGGTACGGCGCGTTGAGGTGTCATCAGCTGGCGACAACAGTTTCTAATCCGCACAGTGCAGCCACAAGCTTCGCCCCTCGCGCGCAAGGCGCCCCAGAGGCCTGAGTGCGCGCTGGCCAGCTAGCGAAGCCCCGCTCCGTGCCGCCGCCCACGCCCACCCACCCACCCGCCGTCGCCCCGTGTCTGCCGCACAGCTGCTACGGCCAGCGCGGCTTCGACCTGGGCAACCACTTCAACGAGTACGCCGGCTTCGACTGCGTGTACGACAGGTACGGCGTGGGGACCAACCGCACGCGCACGGCTCTGCGCCGCCCACGTGTGCGCCGTGCGCAGGTTCCCCTCTGGCGAGCAGCAGAAGGCCTTCTTCCGCCACTACCTGCTGCCGGGCGAGCTGCGGGCCCTGGCGCTGGCACAGCTGGCGGCCGCAGCGCCCGGGGAGGCAGCATTGGCGGCGGCGGCGGCGGCCAACGGGGCCGCGGAGGAGCAGGCGGTGGCGGCGGCGGAGGAGCGCGTGCTGGAGCGGATGCGCGCGGAGGCGTGCGTGTACGCGCTGGCGTCGCACGCCTACTGGGGCGTCTGGTCGTACATCCAGGTGCGGCGCCTGCCGTACCCTGCCGTACGCTTCCGTACCCTGCCCTGCCGTCAGCCTGCAGGCCCGCCGCAGCAGCCCCTTTGACGTGCGCTCGCGTGTTGCAGCTGTCCCATGTCCCGCTCCGCCCTCCGCCTCACCGCGCCCGCTGCAGCTCCATCAACTGCTGCTCAACCGCCGCAGCATCCATGCCGTACCGTACCGGTACATGCCATACAACTTTTCTCAGCACGTACCCCCTCCCCCCGCCCTGCCCCGCCTCCCCAGGCCCGCTACAGCCCCATCGACTTTGACTACCTCTCGTACTCGGAGCTGCGCTGGGCCGAGTACCGCCGACGCAAGGCCGAGTTCTTCGCCCTCGTGGACGAGCACTTCCCGCCCGCCGCCGACGCGCCCTAAGTCGGTAGGCAGGCGCGTTGCGAGAGGAGGAGCAGAGCGGGCCTTTGCACTCGCCGACCGCCCTCGCCCTAGGCAGCCGGAGCGTGGGCGGCGGCGGCGGCGGCGCACCCGCTTGGCTAGCTTGGGTGGCTTCGGCAGCGGCGCAGGAGGAGGGGTAGGAAGAGGAGGGGGAGGAGGAGGGGCGAATGGCCGAGCAGCTGATGCTGACGAGGAGCGGCGGCGGCGGCCGCGGCCGCGGCCGCTGCAGGAGGGTGGCGGTTCTCGAGCTGCGCCCCTAGATCGGCTCTGGTCCCCAGCGGCGCCGCCCGGAGGCCGCTGTAGGCTGTTGCTGGAGGCTGCTGCGGGCTTTGTGGCGGGGTGGCGGTCATTGTGGGTAGGCATCTGGACGGCCGGAGCGCGGGCCTTTTACTACTGAACCACTAAAGACTGACCACCAAGGTGCATTCAAGACTAAGTGGAAGTGGAAGTGCATGGAGTGGGCCTGCGTGGTGCCAAAGCGACCCACCGGCCCACACGTTGCTGTTGCCCGGAAGAAGTTTTGACGCCGCGCTGATGCGGGTTGGATGCTGTCGGTGGCCGGGCGCTGCTGAGCTGCTGTCGAAGAGGGCCTTGACGCGGGGACCGGACCTGCCTCGGATCCGCGCGTGACCCCTTGCTGCTTGCCTGCCTTGCAGCTCGAGCCGAGCGCAGTGGGCGCGGCTGGAGGTGCTGTTTTTTATGGACGAGCTTGTGTTTACGGAGGTTGACGGGCGTGTGCTTGTGGAAAAGCGTTTGTTTGTGGAAGGGCGCACGAGGGCCGTGCGAGAGCCGCCGGCGCGCCCTGCCCCGGTGCCTGGTGCCCCCGGGGGGATGGGACTTTCTGAGGAGGCGCGCACCCCGCGCTGTCGTACTGTGATGTGTCGTAAGGTCGTACTGTGCTGCGTGGGGTGTGCGCAGCGCCGGCAGGCGTCGCGGCGGGGCGGGGCGGGCGGCTGCGATTGCACGGCCCTCGCCCTGGGAGCCTCCTATGCCACCACCCCAACAGCCTGCGGCGCCGCCCGGCAGCGAACCGCGGCGAGGCGGGGATCGGGGCCTTCGGCCGCGTCGACTGCAGGGCACGTAGGCGCTGCCTGTTTGTCCGAAGGCGTTTGCGCCCGGCGGGCTGTGGGTGGGCTGTGGCTGTGGTGAGACGGCTGAGACGGCATAATGTGTGCACCGACCTACAAGTGCAGTGTACGGCTGTGGCAGCTATGGCGGCCGTGGTGAACCCACATTCCATGTCAATCCAAAAAGCCCAGGCGGCCGGCCCTCCGCTTGCAGTGCGTGACACAAACTGTTGAAGAGAAGACCCCAGAGCGGGTCGGCGCGCGCTGCAGTGCAACCCTGGCTCTGGTTCCGGCGCCCGCTGGCAGCATTGGCCGCAGCTGGGAGACTCTCGCGCCGGGGCGAGCTGCCCGGTGACAAGCACACGTGTCTTGTAGCAGTGCAGCCGCAGCTAGTGGGCTGCAGCAAAGACAGCAAGTCATGCACCTAGCGCAGCCGGGCCGCAGCACGGCGGCGCACCTCACGTCCTCACCTTGGGTCTCCCCTGCTCGTGCCCTCATCTCAGGCACGTCCACCGCTCCACACTGCTCGACGGGCAGCGCCGCTGTGGCGCCTCTCCCCTACACCACAGGCCTGCATAGCATCAGACGGCCGCGCCTGCCACCCTGGGATAGATGTCTTCTGGCACGGCTGCCGCTACAGCCACGCCGCCGCAAGCCCGCAACGGTCCCAGCCCGCCCCGAGCTGACGGGAGGCGTGCAGGGAGGCAGCTCACGCGCCACCGAAACGCACACATACGGCACCGGTACGCACGCGCCCTGTGTAGCCCCTGCCGAGCTGCCACGCGGCGAGCCGCCCTCCGACTGGATAAAGATCCAGCCCTGCACCTGCCACACACGCACCGCGTGCGCGTCCACTTGACTTGACAACGCACACGCACACAATATCAGGACAGACGCACGCGCTGCAGTCGCGTCGGGGCGCGCGCGGCACCAAAGGGCAGGCGCGCCGCCGCTTGCCCGCGCAACCTGCTCCACATGAATGGCAGCACGCCACTGGACGGATGCCCAGGCACCACTGCCGTCTGCGCGCCAGCGACCGGCCGGCCGGCCCTCGCACACACCACACCGCACTACGCCCCCGGCAGTGCCGGCGGCAGCGCCGGCGGCAGCGCCGGCGGCAGCGCCGGCGGCAGCGCGGCCTTACGTAGTGCCCTTCTCAGACGCTCCGCTCGCGAAGCCGGCCTACAGCGCTGCGCGCGCCCTGACCCTCGCGGGCGCACCAAATACCTATGAACAGTCAAAATACCGGTAGTACCGGTTACAACTGCCAACTGCCAGTGAAGCCAGTGCGGTCAGTGACCTAAGTCCGCCGCGGCCGCTGCCTGCAGGCCGGCATGCAGGCAGCTGTGGGGAGCAGTGCGCGTGCTTGCATGAACAGTCCATAGCCAAATCAAGCAGCGCCAAGCAGCGACCTAAATAAGCACGTGCAGCCGCGCAGCGGCCCACGCCGCCGCGTCGTCAGCGCCTCGCGGCGGCGTCACCAGTCAGACTGGCCGGTGGTCCTCGACCGGCTGGCCAGCGGCGCCGCCAGCGCCCACCGCCACGCCCAGCGCCGCCTCCCCAAGCCCCCCAAGAAGCGACGCCCTCGCTCCCGCCCCGTACCCATCCCGCTTCCTCAAGAATTGGAGCGCCGCGCCGGGCAGCGGCACTGGGATGCTGCCACGGTGCCGTCTCCTGCACCCGACCCGGCAGCTAGCACCCCTGCAGTGCGGCCCCATCGGCCGCCACTGCGCCGCGCCCGCGCCACGGTACCAGATTACGCACGGTGCTCTCTGTGCCCCAAGCCAAGCGGTCGGTCGGCCTCTTCGGCAACCTCGCGGATGGCGTCCTAGCAGGTGCCTCCCAGGCACCGCGCGGCGTCGTGGGGGCCCCACGTGCCTTGCCGCGCGGTTTCGCGGAGTTTTACCTCGCGCCGCGCGGCAAGCACATGGGCGCGTGCCGTGCCGTACGGGGCGGAGGCACGGGCCGCCCCGCGCCTCGTGCCCCCGCACTCCTGCCCCACGTCACTGCCTCCACCCCGGAATAAAAATGTTCCAAAATCACGCTCCGCGGCCGCTCCCTCGCATCCCGCGCGCCTGCCTCTCAGCACCTCGACCCCTCCTGCGCAGCTCTCGGCGCTTTGGCTCCATTACCGCCATGGCACAACCCCACGACCCCAGAGCAGCCCTCGGGCCCCCGCGCGCGCAGGAGCCAGCGCAGCAGGCACCCCTATCGCGCTGGCGGCGCGGCGGCGGCGGGCCCCGTCCACTGCCGCCTGCTCGGCGGCGCCGCCAGCGCCGCCGGCGCGCTCACCCCTCGGCCTCGCATGCTGCACGGCCAGCCTCGGTACGGCGCTAGTGCCGCCCGCCGCCGGGCCATCCGCCGCACTGCTTCGGCCCGTATGCAGTACAGTACGGCACCAACAGACTGTACGGCGCTACTCCTCCGCCTCGCATATCGTGGGGCAGGCCTCCGAGAGACCGGAGCTGCCGGCGTGGCCTAGAAGCATCCCCGGGCCGCCGACGCGGCGGCGCGCCGCGCCGCCGCCGGCCACCGCCAGCGCCGCCGCCGCCGCGGCCGCGGCGGCGCCGCCAACCTCCAGCGCCACCGCCGCCAGGGGCGCTGCAGGCGGCGGCGTCGCTGCGCCGCCGGCGGGCGCGTTGGCGGCGACGAAGGTCAGGCCGTCGCTGTTGCTGGAGGGTCGGCTGGCGGCGGCGGTCCACACGCCATCGCCCTCGCCGCCGCTGCCGTCGCCGCCGCCGCCGGCCTCCGACGCCGACGACCCGGCGGCAAGCGCCTCGCTCGGCGACGGCGTCCGAGGCGAGCTGCCGGCGGCGCCGCCGGCGGGCGGCGGCAGTCGTGTGTGGGGCTGGCTCCTCGCCTGAGGGCTCCGAGATGACTGCTGCTGCTGCTGCTGCTGCTGCTGTTGGTGGTGCTGGTGGTGGTGCTGCTGGTGGTGGTACTGTTGCGAACCTCCCTGCTTTTGCGATCCAGAGCCCTGCTGCTCCTGCAGCTTGCCTATCAGCTCCGCCACCACAGCGCTTGACAGCCCAGGCGCCGCCGCCAGCGCCGCCACGATCGCTGCCGCGCCGCCGCCGCCGCTGCGGCGGCGCGCCTCGGCGTCCGCCGCCGTCAGCAGCCCCGCGCCCGCCGCCAGGCCGCCGGCGCGCGCCGCCGCCGGCGCGGCCGCGTGGCCGCCGCTGACCACCGGCGAGCTGCCGGCGCCCTCTAGCGGCCCCATCTCGGGGACGCTGACGACGCCGACGCGTGAGGGCCCGCGCGACACGGGGTTTCGTAACCGACTAGCGGGTCCCAGCAGCACGTGGTGGCTGTGGTGGCTGTGGTGGGACTGGTGGTGGCCGTGGAGGGCCATGCCTTGGCCTGACGGGCGCCGGCAGGCGGCGTCTATGCTCTTGCGAGGCCGCGGCGCGTGAGGCCCGACGGCGGCGGCGGCGGCTGAGGAGGCCTCTTGGCTGCAGCGGCGGCTGGCGGCGGTGGAGCCGGCCGCCGAGTCGATAGACATACGGCTGCGGCATGGGTTGGCGAGGAGGGGAGGGGGCGACACGTCGGGCATGACCGTGGTTGTACACACATCGCGGTCGTAGGTTGTGCACACACATGAGCGCATCGCGTAGCGGCAGGTGGTGGGCGACACAAGGGGGTTGCCAGGAGTCGATCCGGATGGACGTCCTGCATCGACATTCGGCTGCGGCTGGGGCAGCGCCCGTAACGTGGCATCCTCAGAGGCCAGACGGTACCGCAGCGGCCCCCGGCTGCGGAGGCCTTGCTTGCGGTACAAGCACACGTGCACGTCTACTCGTACGAATACGTGTACGAGTGCGGGTTGGCAAAACAGGTGTAACCACGACCAGGGAAGAGCCGCCGGGAGGCAAGCCCGGCGTGCGCAGCGGCCCTCACGCGGCGGGCGCGGTGGCTGCGATGAAGCGCTGGTGCGATCTGCACAGCGCCGCGGCTGGTCCACTACAACCGCCCTCGCATGCATTAAGTACCACAGCTGGTCCAGCTTGTTCGGACGCACCCGACTACACCGTCACACACAGCGAGTTCAGAAGTAGGTAGCATACAGTAAGCACGACCCGCGCAGTGTGTGCACATGTCCTGTTTGCAACACACCTGGCGGGCCCGGTGGCTGCTCGGCGCAGCGAGGTGATCTCCACGCTAACGCGGCTCGCCTGCCTGCGGGCAAACGTACGGCAGGGCGCGGGGCGCGCGGCTGGCGGGGATCAGCAGAACAGAAATGGAGATGGAAGCCCGCCTGCGGGTGCACCGGGGAGAGCGGCAGCGAGGCCGAAGGCCGCGACTGCGGATCGGTCGCGGGGGCCGGTCGCCTGCTGGTGCCGGGCCTGGGGCCTCGCCCCGCCTCGCCTCGCCAGGTCGCGAGGCGGCCTATCGAGCGCGCTGCAACGGCCGAGAGTGCGCCAGGACTGCGACGCGTGCAGAACTGCGACGCGTGGTGCGGCGGATCGCGCGCCAGAGCCAGCCGCGCAGCCACCGTGCGGCATGCGGTTGCCTCAAGAACTAACACACCAACACGGCAACTCGCCAACTCGCCAACTCGCCAACACAGATCTGCGCAGCAGGGGTATCGCGACCTCAGCTCGGCGCACTCGCCTGCTGGGGCCATCCATCCGCACGCGCGCCTCCAGGTGCGCCAGCTCGCGCATGAGCACCTCAAAGCTGGGCCGCGCGTGGGGCGACAGCGCCATGCAGGCGCGGCTGAGGCGCACCACTTCGGGGCAGGCGTCTGCGGCAGGGGAGCGGTAGGGGAGGGCAGGAAAAGAGGCGGTGCGTCGTCGGCACACGTAGAGCGGCAGGTGCTGCAAGCGTGATAGGTCGGAAGTGTGATGCGTTGGGAGTGAGGGTAAAGGTTGGGTGCCTTGCGAGACGGCCATGCGGAACCGGCAGGGGCGCACGGCGACGGAGCAGGCGTCGGGGGCAGGGGAGCGAGGAGGGCAGGAGCGGAGGGCTGGGGAGGGGCAAAATATTGGCAAGAGGGGCGGGGAGGGGCTGTGCGATTGCGCATCGTGGCCGCCGTGCACATCGCAGGACGCCGGTCGTGGGCCGGGTCACGGAGCGGCGCGCGGCGCGCGGCGCCGCCACCCGAGCCCCGCCGCATGCGGACGGAGCCCTCGAGCCCCGCCCTGCCGACGGCGCGCCAGCCCACGGCAGCGCCACAGCACGTGCACGACGAAGCTGTGTTGACGCGCAGCGCACCCGACGACGGTGTCGCGCAATGGGTGGCGTGCCACCCGCACGCAGCAGCGCCCGCGCCCTCACCCGGCGACCAGTCGAGCATGCTCAGCCCCTGCGCCGCCGCCATCACGATCTGAGCCGCATGCAGCCCCTCGTAGGGGCGAGCGCCGTGGTGCATCTCCCTGGCAGGGGCGGCGAGGGGAGAGGGAGGAGATAAGATTGGCAAGAGGAATGGGGGGAAGGGACCGCAGGATTGATCGTGGGCGTTTGTGCGCGTATCGACGTTTTTTGTGCCTGTATGTATCCCTCCGTTATCGTACTTGACATCGCCGCGCAGCATGCCGTCTGTGCCGCTGATATGCTGCCACTCCAACAACCGTGTTCGTGTGTTGATGCTGTGCAATTAGCACCAGCGCCAGATGGTAATCCCAAAGTGAAGCTCACCACAGCATGATGCCAAACGCGTACACGTCGCTGGCCGCAAACAGCTGGCCCCGCAGCACGCGCTCGGGCGCCATGTACACCAGCTGAGGGGACGGGGGGAAGAAGGGGGAGAGTGGAGGGGAAAGCTGAATTGGGCACGCGTGTGTGGGTCCCTGTGTGTTTGTGTCTTGGGGTGTGCGGTGGGAGCACCCGTGAGGTGGGGGCCTACACGCCTCGCATCACAGCTGTTGCGATAGGGCTACATACGGTCATGTGTACGGCAAACCTGTGACTGTACACACATTACGCGCCTGGCTAGGGCCAACCCACCGTGCCCCAGGGCGCGTCCGAGATGTGGTCCTCGTTGGTGGAGCAAAACTGCGCCAGCCCGACTGAGGGAGAGGGGCACGGGGCGGGCGGGGGAGGGAGGGAGGGGGTGGGAGAGGGGCGGGGCTCTGCGATGTGTAGGTGATGCACGGTGGCACGCACTGGAGCGCTGGGGTGGGGGCTCCCACCATGCCACGACAGCCCATTTCCGTGGAGGCATGGAGACATGATCAACATGCGCATCGCACATGTGTACGTACGTACGTACACACGTACATACGTAGTTCACGTGATTGGATGGCCTCATGCCGTCTCACCGTCCGACAACTTGACGACGTTTCCGCACCCGCTGTATGCACCTACCACATTCCTTACTTGCGCACACATTCCCTCTCCGTACGGCCGATGCGCCACTCTACCCGGGGCAGGTTGGGCTTCGCTTCCGCACTGGCGCATGTAACCGCATCGCCTCCGCGGTCCGCGCACGGCTAGCGCGCAACTCTACCCGGGACGTGCTGTGCCGCGTGTGGGGTTTTGTTCTACTCGACACTGGAACACATTGGTACTATCTGTCAGACATGTTATCTGTGATACCACCGGTCTCATGGCGACCCACAGTCCGACACCTTGGCGACGTATCCCCGGCGGTCCTTGCGGCTGTTGATGAGGAGCACGTTGGCGGGCTGGGGTGTGGGGAAGGAAGGGGGAAGATGAGGGGAGAGCAGGGGGAGAGGTGGGGTTTGGGGCATGACACGGGCAGTCGGCGCCGCACTGGTTAGGGCCTCCATCCAGTGGCCTCCCATCGAGCAGCACTGCGACGAGTGCCTAGTCTGCAACACATTGCCAGAGCACAGGTGTGCACGTCGACCCACACGCTGACTACAACGGATGTAGCAGAGCGTGTACTGTAGCGTGTGCAGATGCGAGTGCGGTCGTGTGTGGTGTGTTGGGAAATAGGCAACATGCGGACAGGCAGCCCACCTTGAGGTCGCCGTGCAGCACGTTGTTGGAGTGCAGGTGGAACATGCCCTGCGCCACCTCGCGAGCCTGCGATCAGGTGCGATGACATGTTGGCAAAACCATACAAGACAGCACAACACACACGACATGGAATAACACATGGGCGCCGGGACAGGGCGGCGCAATCAAGTGCGGTGCGGTGCGGTGCGTCGCAAATTTACAGGCAGAAGAGCAGCAGCAGGCGCAGGGACACCGGCGTACGTGCACGGCTGCCGCAGCGGCGGGCAGCGGCAAGAGGGGCGGCGGCAGCAACAGGGGAGGGGCAGGGGGGGCACGGCAGCAGTCACGCCGCCACGCAGCCGCCGAGGCGCGCTGCCGCTGCCGGCCAACCAGTGCTCAACCGCACCCAACCGCCTAACCAACCAAACCGCCCAACCGCCCAACGAAGCCACATACCGGTACGCAAACGGCCCCCGACGCGCACCCAGCCAGCGGCTGACGGCAGCGCTGTGTTAGCATGGCATCCTACATAGCTGCACAAATCAACATGTTATGCACGACATCGCGATTATGTCGCACCGTGCGTATGAGCGCCCGCAGCGCCAGCTTGGGGCCCCATCTGCTGCTGGACTTGAAGATGCCGCGCTGTATGGCGGCGTGCAGCGAGCCGTGGTCGCAGTGCTCCATCACCATCTGCGTTATGTAGTTGCCGGGCTTGGCGCCCATGGAGGCGAGCACCTGGGGCGGGCGGGAGGGCGGTTGACGGTTGGCAGTTGACGGCCTCCAGACGCATCGCCCCGTTGCCGCCGCACCCCGCGGATGGCTCCTCGCAGTGATTACGCTTCGTAGGGCATGCTTCGTTAGAGCATAGCGCAGGAGCGCATGTTCATGAGCGCAGCCTGTTGTGTCACACCGGCCGCCGCCGCACCTCGCGTATGTCGGTGAAGGTACACTTGCGGCCAAAGGGGTCCCCAAAGCCGTCATCGCTGTTGAACGAGTCCACCCGCTGCAGCCCGCCGCCGACGCCGTACACCGCGTTGCTGCCGCTCGCCGCCGCCGACAGCTCATGACTCATGCTCGTGCGGCCTAGCGGCGGCGCCGCCCCGGCGCCGCTGTAGCACCCGCTGACGGCAGCGGCGGCGGCGCCGCCGCCGCCGCCGGCAGCGTGCGGTGACTGCGGCGTCCGGTAGCAGCCGGCGGCGGCGCCGCCGCCCTGCTGCGCGAAGAGGAGGCTGACGGCGGCGGCGGCGCCGCGGCCGGCCATGCCGCCGCCGCCGCTGCCGAGGCCGCCGCCGCCGCGGCCGGTCACGCCGCCGCCGCCGCTGCCGAGGCCGCTGGCGCCGCGGCCGGCCAGGCCGCCGCCGCCGCTGCCGAGGTGGCCGCTGGCGGGGCGGCTCAGCTCGCCGGGCGGCGGGTGGATGGTGCGCTGATCCAGCACCGCCACCTGCGGGTAAAACGCGCGATGCTTCATCTCAACTAAGAGTTTCCTGACTTATCATGTATTACTCATGATGACATAAACACAGGCAGGATGGGTTACTGGGCAGCGGGTGAGCGGTGCGCTGATCGGGCACCGCCACCTGCGGGCACCAGACGTGCAAGATTCAAGTGCAACAGCCCAAGTCTAACAAGATGCATACGACGCCACAGAAAGTCCCCGGCGGCCGCCAGCCGCTCGCGCCGTCGCCACGGACGGCCATGGCGCGTCGTGCTGCCGCGCTTGCAGGTGCTGTTGACGAACGCGGCGCCAAGGCACCAGCGTCAGGAACCGGCCCATGACATCGTCACGGCCGCCCGTGTCCTCCGTCGGTGGCTGCCGGCAGCTAGCGCCCGCCCAGGTCGCCGCACCTTGGCCACGAACGTCTGCACCACGTTGGGGTGGCTGAGCAGGCGCGAGAAGAGCAGCTCGTAGGCGCTGGCATCGAGGCAATCCACAATGGAGAACTTGACCGCGACTGCGGGAGAATGGGCACAAGATTGAGCGCCGTTAAAGAATCTGACCCACATCGATGACTTGTCATGTAGAGGATACGCAGCCATTTGTGCAGGGGTGGGTCTTTCTACGGTCATCTGCTGGCGTCGAGGCAGCCGACGATAGGAAACCTGGCCGCGATGGGTAGCATTGGAGAGCACGGTGTTGCGGATATGCACCGACAGCCACGGTGCCCACTCGGCTGTGTCGAAGGTGAGTGAGGATGGTGAGGGGAAGGCGCAGGGCGGCGGCCGCGCGCCTGGCCGCCGCTCTGCGCCTGGTCCTCCACGCGCGGTGCGGCCAAAGCGCACGCGCCGAGGCGCCCAGCTCGCTGCTGCCCATCCCCAGGCCTCCAGGACCAAAGGGCACGAACGCGCGGCTGTGGTCGCGGGACCGTGCACGCAGCATAGCCGCAGTCCGCAGTCCGCATTCCGCAGTCCGCACGGCTGCAGCACAGCGTGCCCGGCGCGCAGGCGCAGGGGGCTGCGGTGGCGGGCGCCAGCGCAAGCGCGTGGCCGCTCGCGGAGCCGCACCCACGCAGGCGCAGAGCCGCCGCCGCCGCGTAAGAGCGGAGGTGGGCGGAGGACGGCGGCGGCGCGGGGCTGGGCGGCGGCTGCGGGGGCGGGAGCTGGAGCGGCCCTGCGGCTGCGCGTGGGAGAGCACTGCGTGCCCGGGAGTGTCACGGAGTGCCCGGGAGTGTCGCGGAGTGCCCGGGAGTGTCGCGGAGTGCCCGAGCGCGTGCCGCACCTGTGGCGCCCTGCCACACGCCTTCGTACACAACCCCCTGCGCGCCTGTGGCAGAGGGAAGGCGAGTGGCCGCCAGGGGGCAGGAGGGTTACGGCGGAAGAAACGAGCGGAGCGTGCTGTCACGTGCGCTTGTGCCCGGCCGAAAGCCTGAGCAGCGGAGGGCAGGCTGGCAGCGCCCGCACCCGCCTCCCATGCAACACACACAAGCGCGCATGCGCACCCCCCTCCCATCCGTCAGACCGAATTTTTCCTCCCCTAAGCCGCACCCTGGCCGAGCCAGCGCAGGTCCTGCACGTCCTTGACTAGCTCCTCAGAAGAACAGTAGACGACGTTGGAGCTGTTGCCGGGAATGCGCGGCAGGCAGTGCAGATACGTGTTAGTAAGCGACTGGCTGCCCAGGGACGAGCCGTGTGCGGTCGCCAGGAAGAGCGCAATGTATGCCCAATATCATTGACAGTTACTAGGGCTTCTCAATGGCGCGGGCTCACCGAGGAGCGACCGCTGTTGAAGCGCATTGCAAATCCTCTTTTACAGTCGGCGCTGGCGCTGGGTCTGAGCGCGTAGGCGCCTCAGATATGAGATTAGTCGCTTCGCTCTCTGTCAGGTGCGTCCGCACGACTGCGTGTGGTGGGGTCGCCTTGAGCGCGCAGGCCGCGCATACGTAGTTCTCAGCGCATTTCGTAGTAGATACCGTTGGCGCTGGCTCGCGCGCTACTTGACGCGCTACGCCGAAGCAGGAGAGGAGCAAGCTCCCCATGGGAGCGGCTCAGCCGTTGCGCGTGGGGTCGCGCTGCATTGCAAGGTGATGAAACAAAGTAGGTGCGAGTTTTGGAGTGGGACAGCACCAGGTTCGGAAGAGCGACCGAGAATCTCGATACGCTGACTCGAATTGCTCGTTGCCTGCTCCCACCCTGCTTGATCCTTGCGCTGCTGCTTAATTACATAGTTTCTTTGCGTCGTACGCAACAGTGAGCGGCCTGCCGCTGTCTGGACAACGAGGGCTTTAGCGCATGTCGGTTTGCGGCATGTCTTCGCGCTGGCAGTTCCCAAAATTGGCGCTGCAAGCCAGTATGGACAAGGATAACGTCGCGTTTGTCGGCATACAGCACTCTTGGACGAATTAGTCAGACACCCGAAACCCTGCGGCACCCGCACACCTTCCCGCGCGGCGTGCCACGCCGAGCTATGCACTGCCAAGTCCCCGAGCGGTAGCTGTCCGTAGCACCTGTCGAGACGGCCAGCGCTGACGCCACGCGCCCACTGCGGGAGGCCAGCGCAGGATGCCGTGTCAGCGATGCTGCGCGCCAGGGGAGCCCCTGCTGCGCGCCGTGGCTGCCGTGGCACTGCACACGCTGCGGAACGGTCTCAGTAATCAACTGACTGGTCGACTGCTGGGTACTGGGCGCTGGCCCAGCATGCCACGCACGCAGCGGGCTGACAGCCTAGCCCCCGGCACCGGGAACCCTGACGGCTTGGAACCCCGAGGCTTTTAAGGTGTGACCTGCGTTGAAGTTATAGAGGAGGAGGCGCCTTACCAACGTGTGCCGCTTGCCTTGTGTCTTGTGCCACCGGGAAGGGCTGTCGCACCTGACAGCGCCTGACGCCACAACGTGCGCTGCTGACTTGAGGGGAGCTCCCCTTGCTGGCTTCGCATGTGGGCTTCGCAACGACCTGTCTTCTTGCACATAGGAATGTGTTCATGATGAGTTCAAGTAGCACGCCCCGTGCGGCACGCCCTGTGTGTGCGTTTGGGGGGCAAAGGGGGAGAGTGCGTGGAACTCGCGGAGTGCGGGATGGCCCGCAGGGAGCCAGCTGCGGGCAGATGGAGTGGCGGGGCGGGGCGGGGGCTGGGTGGGGCAGGGCGTGTTTCCCATTCCCACGACCTTTCGCAACCTTGACAATGCTCGCCAGAGTATACTATTGATGATTCATTGCTAGTGCACGATACCCTCGCCCGACCGGAACCCCCAAACGGGAATCGCCAAGTTGCCAGGTCGCGACAGCTTGCATAGTTCTCGTCCGCATTTCTTTTAGGAGCCTCATTTATTCGTTCCAGCAATTATGGCAGCTGCCGCAGGCGGAGCCTCCACATCTCTGCCGAGCAGCGATGCCGACAGAGCAGCCCAGCGAATGCAGTATGTTATTGACATGCGGAGAAGGTTTTGCCCACCAAGCATGGTGAAGCCAGACGGAAGCATCAACCAGGACTTCTTCAAACCGCGACACGTCGTGCTGGTCCAGGAGCGCGCCAAGTGGGGTGATGCGGAGCGCGAGGCCCTGTACAAAGGACTCGAGGTGCACGGCGTCGGCAAGTGGCGCGAAATCTCTCGAGAATTTCTGCGCGGCGCGTTCGACGACCAGCAAGTCCGTATTCGGGCCTGCAAGCTGCTTGGCACACAGAGTCTCGTACGCTACGTGGGCTGGAAAGGCAACAAGGCGCTGGTGGAGGCCGAATACGCCAAGAACAAGGCCATCGGCGAGGTGGGGTGGGGACGTGGGGCGACGGTGCTAGATGACCACGAACCCGGCTCCCCGCTCTTCGCGCACAACTTGCTGACCATCACTTGACACGTTGCGTTGACGCCGCGCACATGGCCCTCACCCGCAGGCGACGGGCTGCTGGAAGGCAGGGCAGCTTGTGGAGGATGCGCAGGGCAGCGTGCGCAAGTACCTCGAGGCAAAAGCGGCTTCCGGAAGCAAGGCGTGAGCTCGTCTCGTGTCGTCACTTGCTCTGGCAGCCGCTGGCTTTGGCAACGCCCTTGAAGCGCTGAGCTCGTGGCAGTGCAAGGGTGCTCGGTCGGGGGCCCATCCGCTGCAGCAGCACGGCGACGCGCGGCGGCGCGGGCCACTGCTTACGGCTGCTTCGGCGCTCAAGGCTTGCTGCGAGCGCTTGCTGTGAGCAGCCGTCCCGGCGCTGGCCTTGTGGGGGCGCTTCCTGCACACGTATAGGGAGCGTGCAGCGGTCTGGGGTGTGTGGCAGGGGCGGTCCTTGGGGCAGCGGGCGCCAGGGGTGTCATCGTGCAGTCGTGCAGTCTTGCTCGGTACGTTGGGGCATATTCCAGGGACACGGGCAGGTGCTTTGGGGCAGCGCTCGGCATATCCAGGGACATGGGCAGGTGCTTTGGGGCAGCGCTGAGCGCGGCGGTGGGGAAAGAGGTGTCAGAGTGAGGGTCCCAAGTGGTGGTACCGGGCATCGCCCTCACCGGTTGCCGGGGCGAGGAAGGTTACTGGGGCTGCAGGATGCGCGCTGTGGACGTGAGAGATGCATTTGGCCTGCCTGGTGTGGCCAGCTTGGTCGACGACCGCGATGACATGGATTGTCATGTCGGCTTGCAGGCGGGTAGTAGCAACTTCGCACAGGTTCCGGCACATGTCGGTTGATGCCATTGCCGCTGTGGACGCATGCTTGCGCGCGCGCGTGTCGAGACAACGGGTGTTATGAGGCTGAGGTGCGGCGGCCTCGGCGTTGCGGCGTGGCTCGGGTGCAGTGAGGCCTTTGACCCAATCCCTTTGAGGATTGTCAGACACGTATGATGCTGCACAGGCTTGACCAGCGCCGCACCGCACCCACCTGGAATACATGCGAGATTGGAAGCCACGAGTGCCCGCAGCACCACCGTCCGGCGAACGGCCAGGCCCTCCGTCCGTTCGTGGGACAGGCAAGGCTTGTCGAAAGGGGTTACAGCGCGTGCAATCCGCGTGTGCAATGCAGCGCGCGGCCCGAGGCTTGCTGTGCCGCCCCCC
>BDDC01001206.1:10000-20683 GCA_001662425.1 Chlamydomonas sphaeroides
CAGCGACGGGCATTCTTAGTCAGGAGTAGTCCTGTTCTTAGTATTGTGGTCTGTGCCCGGTTCCGCATGCTCCCTACAATCTTTTCTGGCGGTTCATTTCTGGCGGGGTGGGCCTGCCCCCGGGGCCGTCCGGGGCTCCGCCTCCGGGTCCACCATGGTTGGTGTTAATTGATCTGCAGTGTGCAGCGTGCCGCAACTTTCACGCGTGCAATCGGTGCGAACTTGCAATTTGTTTTCTACCTGCGTTGTAGCTGACGTGCGAGCCCTGACCAAAGTCTCAGAAGCACCAACATCGCAACGAACCCAATTCAGCCTAGCTAGCTTAGCCGCGCTTATGATTGATCGGTAGTTCATCCAGCGCGCCTGACAGCCATGTCTCCGCGGTTAACGGAACCGCATCCCTGAACCAGGATGCTGAGCGCTGCGCGACACGGATCCTCGGCAGCCAAGCTATCCCGCTGCCGAGCAGTTTGGGCCTTTGCCGTTGATAGATGTTCACCAGGGAGAGGCCCTGCGAGCCGCCGATGCGGTGAGGGCATTTCAGTGGGAGTTGCAGCCGCCGACTGCACGCCAGCCATTGCATGCGTCTGTCTTATATCTGAGGTCTCGGGACAGAGGATCTAGGAATGGCTATGCGAAGAGCGAACGACTCATTCCGCGCTGCTCGTCGTGCCATTTTTGCAGGAGGCCGCTGCGTGCGGTGGACAGCAGCAACAGCATACACCAGCGTTGATAGGCTGCAAGCTGTCGGCGACAGCGACCCAGGTGTGACGACGCGGCCACCCCCACCCCCCCGCCCTTCCTGTCCTGCACGTTGCGCGCTGGGGCCTGGCCGCACACGCCTCGAGCACGGTGCCCTCTAAGGATGCGTGCCATCGCATCGCAACTCCATGTCCTCCGGTCCTACACCTCTTCTGCGCCCGCCGCAGGCCCGGTCGATGAGGACAAATCCCGCCTGTCCGGCGTGGGCCCCGCCGCCGACGCCTCGGCCGGCGCCACGCCGGGGCCGTCCGCGCCACCGCCCCTGGACCCCGACCTCGTCCTGGACGCCTGGGTCTCCGCCTTCGGCCTGTCGCGCCAGCAGATCCGCATGGTCCTGGAGCGCCAGCCCGCGCTCGCGCGCGCAAACCCAGTACTGCTGGCGGAGCGCGTGGCCTTTTACACGCGCAGCAGTGGCATCTCCGCCTACAATATGCTGTACGTCCTAGCGCGGCGGCCTGCGGTGCTGTCGCTCACGCCCACGGGGTTGGCCGACCGCATAGAGGCGCTGTCGCGCTCGTTGCGCCTGGACAAGCCCTCGGCGCAGCGGCTAGTGCTGTCGCAGCCGGCGCTGCTGGACCTGCCATTCGAGACGCTGCGCCTGCTCACCGCGCGCGTCTGCGGCGAGCTGCGCGTGCCGCCGCGCGCCGCGCTGCGCGTGCTGTGCGGCCTGCCGCCGGACGCGCTGCCGGGGCTGCTCAGCCGGCCGCCGGGCGTGCTGACGGAGCGGCTGGCAGCGCTGCGGCAGCTGCTGCGGCAGACCTTCGGCGCCAAGCGCGCCACGCGGCCCACCACGCTGCTGCTGGTCACGCGCTGCCCTTCGCTGCTCGCGCTGCCGACCAGCGCCATCGCGGCCACGCTGGCGGCGCTCATGACCATCCCGCCCACAAAGGTCGGCGGCGGCAAGGTCAGCGCTGCCGCCGCCGGCACCACCGCCGGCGGCGCCGGCGGCCGGTCAATGCTTGACACGATCCTCTCCTGCCCGCACGTGCTGGCGCTGACACCCGAGGCGCTGCGAGGGCGCTTCGTGACGCTGGCGGCGGCGGCGCGCATCGACCTGCCGGCGGTGGTGTCGATGCTGCTGCAGCAGCCGCGGCTGCTGCTGGTGGAGCCGGGCCGGCTGCGGGCGCGGCTGGAGGGTCTGACGTTTTCGCTCATGGTGCCTCGCACCAGCGCGCTGGACATGGTGGTGCGTCAGCCGCAGCTGCTGCTGTACCAGACCGAGTCGCTGGCGGAGAACTGGGGCGCGCTGCAGGTGCGGCCGGGACGGGAGCTGAGCAGGGGGTGGGGCGGTGGTTGGCATGGGGCCGGGGGAGGGCCTGGGTGCCTGCACAGCTGTGGGTTGGCTGAGGCAGGCTGCGTGAGGTGCCGGTAATGCGTTGCGCCCTGCGTGTTGTGGAGATTGGGTGTGGCCAGGTTGGGGATCTGGGAAGGGGAGGTGGGGGGGCTCACGGGCACCGGTGGGCCCTGCAGGCCGACAGGGGGCGGGGGGCAAACAGCGCCCGGCTGAGAGCTTGGGTGGGAGAGGGGCCGGGGAGTGCCGTGCCTGGCGGAGGCCTGTGCTGCCACAGCTGCCGGCGGGCCTCCGTCCGCCAGCCAACCCAACCCAACCCAACCCAACCCGTGCATCCCCTGCGCGCGGCCCCGCCCCTCCCCGCCCCACCGCCCAGGGGCTGCTGGGCATCACGTTCGAGACGACCCTGGCCATGATTACCAGGTGGGGCCGCCCCGGAGCAGTGGCGGCGTGGGCGCTGGCGCGGGGGGCGGACGGCTGGGGTCGTGGGCGGGGCAGCGCGCCAGCTGTGAGGGCGTGCATGCCAGGGTAGGCGATGCGTCATGTGCCGCCACGCACATTCCACGCGCGGCTTCCCGCTGAGATTCGTGCACCGCACCCCGTGCTCGCCATCGCGCCCGCTGACCCGCTCCCGCCCGCCCACCTCGCAGGACGCCCCGCCTGCTGGTGTCGTCGCCCGCCTCCACTGCATCCAAGCTGGCCTCGCTGGAGGCCACCTTCAGCCTGCCGCACGCGCGAGCCGTGATGCTGGCGGTGCGGTGGCCGGTGCTGCTCACCTTCGGGGAGAGCCGCATGAAGGTGGGCGCGGCCCGCGGAGTCCCGGCAGCAGCCGGGCAGCAGTCCAGGCTCACGCGAGCTGCCCGATGACAACCCTCCGACACCCCTCTCCACAACACCCCCATCCCAACACCCATCCCCATCCAGCGCGCGCACCGCGAGCTGGTGGCGCTGCTGCCGCCCTCCATGGACGGACCCAGCCTGGGCCGCCTGGTGGAGGCGGAGCCGCTGCTGCTGCTGGAGGACGCACCCAAGCTGGGCGCCAAGGTGGGGCGCAGGTGGCGGGGGCGGCTGGTCGCAGGGGCGGGGGCCGTGGCAGCCGGGCAGCGGGGGTGCAGGGGCCCTTGGTGTGGAGGAGGCAGACTCTGCCGCCGAATGATTGGCCGCCGGGGTCTGCCCGCGTGACGCCCATCCAGGCAGCCGGCCAGCCAGGCAGCCGGCCTCACGGCGCCGCTTGAGCCTGCCCGCGTGCCTCGTTGCCGCCCTGGGCCCAACCTCCAGCCATGTTCTCCCCCTGGGCCCCAGGTGTCGGACGCGGCGGGGCTGCTGGGGCTGGTGGAGGCGGAGGTGGGCGAGATGCTCAGCCGCTCGCCCTCGTTCATCGCGCGCGACCTCGGGTGCGCGCTGTGGGGCGGGCAGGCGTGGGCGGGGTGGTGGCACTGCAGGGGCCAGGCGCAGTTGCAGGGGAACGCAGGCCGGAGTTGCTGCAAGTGCGGACACTGGAAGCGACGCGCGCTGCCGCGTGGCAGCTCGCCCCTGAGCCCAGCGCTCGCGCATGCCGGTTGCCCTGAACCCCAATTGCGCCGCCGCCCCCGGGTATGGCGCAACCCCCGCCGCCTGCACACAGCCTGAACCCACCCCGCCCTTGCCCCCGTCCCACCCTCGAAACCCCCCACCGCCACCCTGCGCCCCCAGGCACTGGCAGTCCAACCTGGACACGCTGACGGGCGTGGCGCGGCTGAGCCGGGAGGCGGCGCGGGAGCTGGTGCGCAGCTACCCGGGGCTGCTGGACGTGCCGTCGGTCACACTGCACAGGTGCGGGCGGCGCAGGGCATGCGTGGCAGGGAGGCCGGATGGGGCAGGGGTGGGGCAGGGGTGCGTGTCTGGAACGTGCCGGAGGAGAGGGCGGTGCCACGCTTTGTCGTAGAAGCAGCTGTGTGGCGGGGATTGGCGGGGGCGGCAAGTGGGCTGCAGGGGCCCAGGCGAGGGGCGGGGCCGTGGCAGCCGGACCCTCATCTACGGCAGCCATCCCGGCACCTCGGCCCCTTGGCGCCCGAAGAGCTTTGCTACTACCAAAGAGGGCACGGAGACGCGGCCGTGACAGGCCCAGCGGTCAGCCCGGTGGTGAGGCCCTCAGCACCAGCCCCTGCCACTCGCTGCCCAGCGCCCCCGCGCCCCGTGTACCTTCATCCCGTCCCCGTTCCCGTGCCGCCCCCACGCGCGGCCAGGTCCGCCTCCGAGGTAGCGGCGCTGCTGCGCACCTCAGCGGCCTGGCAGCGGCAGCTGGACACCGCGGCCCCGGAGGCGCAGTTCCGCTGCATCCGCGGCCACAACCGCCGCACGCTGGAGCACCTGGAGTTCCTGGTGGTGAGCCGTCGGCAGGGGGCCGGGCTGGTGGGGGCAGGGAAGGGGAGGGGAGGGGCGGAGGGTTGCGCATGGCTCGGCAGCGGGCAGGGGGGTAGGGGAGACGGCACGGTAGAACGTTGCCCTCCAACCTGCACCCCCGATCTCCACCCCCGCACGCATGCAGGACCGGCGGCTGCAAGCCAAGCAGTCGCACCTCAGCCCCATCGTGTGGGACCGCGCCGCCTTCCTGGCGCGCTACCCCGACTTCATGTTCTGGCAGGCGGCCCGCGCGGCGGCCTCGCGCGCGCCCAACGGCCTGCCGCTGCCTCGCCGCACGCCGTCGTGGCGCCGCATGGCCGTCGCAGAGGTTGGCGGCGAGGGCGAGACTGAGGGCGCGGGCGGCGGTCCTGCGCCCGCCGACGGCGGCGAGGCGGCGGGCCCGGGGCCGCAGTCAGAAGCGGGCGCCAAGCGGCGGACGGCGCGGGGGCGCGGCCGGGCGCAGGCCGGGCAGCAGCGCGGCGGCAGCAACGGGGCCTCGCCGCCGGGGGTGACGGCGGCCTCGAGCCCGGACCGGGATGGTGCCGCGGCGGCAGCAGACGGCGGGGCGGGGGAGGGCGGGCTGCTGGCGCGGCCGCGGCGGCCCATGACGCGGCGGCAGGCGCTCGTGCGGCTGCCCAGCCCGTCGTCATCCGGGGAGGAGCTGGCGATGGGGCCCATACCCATACCGCCGCCGGTGCAGGGGCAGGCGCTGCGGGACTGGCAATAGCTCGGGGCCGGCCGGGCTGGGGCGCAGGGGCGCACGCGGCGGAGGGGGCAGCGGTGTGCGGCGTAGGGGCGGTGAGGGCGCTGGCCGCGGTCGGGGCGCCATGTAGGGGCGGTGGTGCTGTGGCCGGTGGGGTGCTGTAGGGGCGCGAGCGGTGCTGCGGCGCTGCCCTCGGGTGCGCCTGGGTCTCGAGCAGGCGTGAGTGGGTTGGGGCGCAGGCAGGCGGGTCTGCACGTCGCGGGGGGGCGGTGGTGGGGCCAGACGGCGGCGGAGCGTCGTGGCGTGTGTGCGGGGGGCCCACACCCGAGTGAGAGCATGTGACACACTGCACGCGGCGGCACACGGTGAGGGACTGGCAGCCGCCTGGTATCGGCGGGCGCGGCAGCGGCTGGCGGGCGGCCGCAGCGCCCCGCACTCGGATCTACATTCGTACGCTGAACGCGGCTGGCGGCGGCGCCGGCGCATGGGGTGGCGAGGCACGGCAGGCTGGGGGGCGCTTGTGCGGTGGTGCAGCGAGGGCGCGAGGGTGCGGTGGCGCAGCGCAGAGTGGGCTTTCGCATGCTGCGGGTCGAACGTGGTGAGCGGCAGGAGCGTGACGACGTGCGGTCGATGGCGGTGCTGCGGGCCAGGGCCGCCAGGCAAAGGGAGCGGGCGTTATGTACGGGAGCGGGCAGTGCGACACACGCAGAATTGGCGCAAGTACGGCGCCAGCGGACAGCGGCGGTGCAACCGGGTAAACCTGACAGGCTTTTGACGCTGACAGGCTTTAACGAAACTGCCAGAAGGACAACCAGCGGCGGCGCCTGGCGGCCGCCTCGCCCGCCGCGCCACCTCGCCTACCGGCGTACGGGGGGCTTCCGGGTGCCGGCCAAGGGGCAGCCCCAGGGGCAAGCCGGCATGCTGCTGCAGGTGGCGCCGCCGAAGGTGGTCGCCTACCCCATCACCACTGGGTTTGGTCGGGATCACGCCTCCGCCTCCATTTCGCTCGCGGCCTGCGTGGCAGGGCGCTCACTGTTGCCCAGCGGCGCGCCGTGACGTCCGCCAGGGCTGCCTTCCGGCGTCAGGCTTGGGAGGGCCTCTGCTTCTGTCGCTAAACGCGTCGCTCGCCTGTTAGCTATGTCACACATCGTGTGGTCCATGGGGACTGAGCAGCCGGGGGCAGGCGCGTGGGGCCTCGCCGGCAGCCCCCCCCCCGCCCAATGAAGGCATCCTGCGCGCTGCCTCAGCTGCCTCAGCCAGCAGCCATGGCCCTCGCGGTGTGGCGGCCCTCGAGGCGGGCAAGCATGGTGACGCCGCCGGCTGCAAGGGGGCTGGCTAGGGTGTGACAAAACATCTGTAGCGGACGTGGGACGGCGTGGCCGCGGCGCCCTGTGCGGCGCTGCCGGCGCCGCGGCGGCTGGAGCTGGGGCGCCACGTGTTTCGCGTCGACGGCCTGTCCTCGCTGCCCGGCCTCACCTCCCTGGCGGCGGTCGGTCGTCTGACATGACAGGCACACGAGGCGGCACGGCGCCAAGCGCAGCGGCTCAAGCCTCAACCGCCGCGAGCTCGGAGCCCGTGGCTGTTCGCTGCGCGCCTCACGGTGGGGGCTGCGGCTGCAGGCAGTGAGCAGCTGGCCCAGCAGGTCGCGGCGCTAAGCGCGGCGCTGGGGCCCGGCGGCAGCCGCATGCTCGCTATCCCGCACCACACGCAGAGGACATGCAGCTGGTGCTCCAGCCGCGAGCACACGGAGCCTCCGACAGGCGCTCGCTGCGGTCGGCGCTGCAGGCACGGCGGCCTGTGGGCCTGCCCCATGCCCACCTGCTCACACCGTGACGCTTGCAGTCCGGGCACTGCTGGGCCAGCTCGCCTGCGCTGCTGGCCCTTTCCCTCAACTACATCCACAGCCCCTAACACCGCCCTCACCGCTGCGCCACAGGCCATGACGGACGCGGCGCGGCTGCTCGAGGCACCCCCTGTGGTCGAGTGAAGCTTGCGGTGGGAGTCGTGCGGCGGATGGAACCCGCCGGCCCCCTCCCCTGCGCCCGGTGGCCGGCCACAGCGCCCACGGCCCCTGATGGCTGGCGCCGCTGAGCAGGTGGCCGCGCAGGGGGGCGGGACGACGGTAGGCGGTGGTACCTGCGCGTGGGGCGGCTCACCCACCTGCTGCCGCCACCCCTGCCACCCCTGCGCCGTGGTCGCAGGGCCTGCCGCTGGGGCAGGGGCCGCCAGGGGGCGCTGCCTCCGTCCGTCCGTCCGTCCGTCCGTCCGTCCGGGCTCTGGCTCTGGCTCTGGCTCTGGCTCTGGCTCTGGCTCTGGCTCTGGCTCTGGCTCTGGCTCTGGCTGGGCGCCGGCGACCAGTCCACCCTCGGCCTCCGTTCCCGCAGTTGGGATGGGGTGCTCGCCCGTTGCCTCGCTGGTCACCGCCCCTGATCGTGACTGCCACAACCGCAACCGCCCGCCGCATGCAGGCACGCGAGTCGCTCCATCCCACGGCCGTCGACGTCACCGGCATCCCCCACCTGCGAGCCCGGGCCACAGGGAGCTATTGCGTGTAGGCTGCGCTGACCGGAAGTGGCCCGCTGCGGCTGCCGCTGCCCCGACACTCGCCCTGCTGCGGTGCGTTCCGTGCTGGTGGGCGTCTTAAGAGGTTGCGGTTGCCGCCGCCATCCCCAGCCATGTGCCCCTTGCCATCCGCGCCCTGACGCCCTGAGGCCCTGACGCCCTGACACTCTGAGGTTCGGACGCCCTGAGGCCCTGAGTTTCGGAGGCCGGCCCCCAGGCCTGGCGGCCGCTGCTGGGGGCGGTTGAGCAGCTGCCCACCGGCGTCGGGGTGGCGCACGGCGACGCGCGCAGGGCTCTCGCGGGCCGGCTGGCGCTGCGGATGCCTCCCGGTGTGGTGTGAGGCCAGGCCAGGAGGCGGAGCTACGGTGGGGCGTGGCGGCGCTGGTGCAGCGGCTGGCGGCTGCGGGGGCGGCGGCGGTCGAGGTCGACATCCGGGTCTGGAGCAACGGCACCAGGTGGGAGGTGGCAGGCGGTGTGGACGACAGCGCGAGCGACGGCGAGGAGTGGGATGACGGGGGGTGAGCGGGGTCAGGGGTCGCCCCCGCCCCCAGCCCCCCTGATGCACGGGTGCGGCCCCCACAGCTCTGCCAAGCCGCGGCGAGCACCAGGGGAAACGGCGGCGAACGACGGCTGGGGCTGTGCTAGGCGAGCGCGTTGGGCGAGCGCATTAGCGGGCGAGGGTCAAGAGCACTGAGACGGGGGGTTTCCAATTAAAACCAGAAGGATGCCAGGAGAGGAACAGAGACCACCTTGCGATGGGGGTTTGCCGCGAGGGAGGGCTATGACGCCAGCCGCCAGCTGATCGGCCCTGGGGGCGGGGGAGGCGGGGGCTTGGGTGCGGCAGCGGCGATAGCTCTTGGCCGAATCAGGCAGGTATGGCTTTCAACTTGAGGCCAACTTTGAAGTAAGAGCAGGCTGGTGTGGCTGACACGTGCGTGGTATAATGGCGGGCAAGCCAGCGTGTAGGGGCCTCGGCCACTGGCCATCGGTGTGCGGGGCGAGGGAGGCATGGATGGACCGCATGCTGCTGGTAGGTGCTGGTGCTGGTGCTGCTGGTGCTGGTGCTGCTGTCATGCACTGCAGCGCAGCGAGCTGCTGGTGCCTTGCACCAACAGTGCCGTGGTCTGTGCGGCGGCAGCTGGAGCCGACTGTTGCACTACTGCTGTGTACCGCTACCGCTACTACCGACCGGCGGCTGGGCGGTGGCCGTGCCTTGGAGCGAGGTCGTGTGGGTGCAACCTGCTGGGGCGGGTAGCACTACCTGCTGGCTCCACACGGTTGGGGTGGGCTACTGCCGCGAGGGCTCTGGCAGCGAGCAGGCGGAATACGGTGGGCAGGAGCGCAGCGTGGACGGGCATTTCGGGGTGGGCGATGCTAGGGGACCGTTGCAGTTTGTTACTTGGCGTTTTGCTGCGGACAGTATGTCGCAGTCGGCTGTGTTGGTGGAGCGGCTGGCGTGCAAGCACCCATGGAACCGGGTTGGGAAGGCGCCGACGGCCCTGGTGGCGGCCGATCCCGGCCATGGCCTCCCATTGCCACATTGCACCGGCCTGAAGCCCACAACACTCCCAGGGAAACGGCCAGGGCCGAGTCGCAGTGGCCAGCGGGTGGGCACTGGTAGGGTGGCGTGGGGTCATGACGTCCTTACAGGAAGGGAGCCCTGGTGTTTTGTCGCGGCTGTGCCTTCGCGCACGGGCGGCGGGGGCGGCGGGGAAGGGGCGGGCAGGCGCGCGGAAGGTACTGCCCCACACTCGCAAAACCAATACTTCTCTTCTGCCTGGCAATAATATACGCCGTTTGTAGTAGGACAAACATAGCACACTGACATTTCTGTTTCACACCATCGACCGCGAAGCTGCGTGTCACAGGCAAACCAGCGTTAGTCTGGGAGGGATTTCAACGATGCCCTCTACCTCGAACAGCTATGTGATACTTCTTCTAGCGACCCTCGTTCCACTGACGGTGTTGCGTGCGTCTGCGGCTGATGCGGACCCGGCGACGTTGCTCAAGTCGTGTTACAATGCGCAATTTGAGATAACAGCTAGCAGCTTTCCAGCATGGATCGGTGGCAGCCCTCGCGTCAAGTAAGCATAAAGCTTGCCGGCTCGGCGCCATCGCTGCACCAACCCTACCCAAAACACTGTCCCAACCTAATATGCTTGCAGCTTGTACCTGCACAACGTGTGGTGGTCGCGCAAGAACACGACCTTACCCCTAACGGTCTTTACCATGGCCTCGCTCAGCCGCCTGCCGATGCTTGAAGCCCAGTGAGTCGAAGGGGTGTCCCCATATTTCTCCCCTGCCCAAGCCCCTGCCCTACCCGGTCCGGACCCCGCTGCTTGCATAGCTTTCCAGCCACAGAAGCCTGTGGCCTGCCACCTTGTGTCCCAACCTCCAGGTGCCGCAGCTTCGCAGGGCCCCTGTCGGCGGCCGTGTACCTGCCCCTCGTGATGGAGCGCAGCAACGCCTCCGACACGCGCAGCCGGAAATCACGGCAGCTGCTCAGGAGGAGCAGGAGCAGCAGGCGTAGGTCGGAAGTGGCCGCCAAAGTGGCTGCTGTCCGTGACGAGCTGCAGGTGGGCGGCACCGACGGCCCTGCGCTCCTCTCCGCCGTGCGGGGCCCTGCACCGCCATCGCGATCGCCCATCGATGGTGCCGACCCCCCCTGCCGCTGCCGCTGCCGCTGCTGGCGCGCAGGCCCTGTTTGACCGCATGGAGTCGTACGAGGCGTCCGGCAACGGCACGGCCTGCGCGATGCGGCTCATGTTTTTCATCGAGCGCTGCGCCGACCGGCAGATGGAGCTCATAATGCCCACCAACACGCTGCGCAACGCGGCCATGCTGGCGGTGCAGACGCCACTGGCCGCCATGCTGGACGTGGACCTATCCGCCAGCGCCACGCTGCAGCGGCTGGCGGCCAACGACAGCTGGTGCGGACCGGCCGGTGCTGCCGCGGGGGGGGGGAGCTGGGGGCGGGGGGCTG
>BDDC01001206.1:21118-31191 GCA_001662425.1 Chlamydomonas sphaeroides
ATGGGCAGTGCTGTCCGGTCAGGCAGAATGGAAGCAGGCAGATGGGCGCATGGTGTAGGCCCGGGGGATGGGGTGTGTGCTAGGGTAGCGCCGCATCCCCGCCACGGGGCCAGCCCTGTGCCTGTGGGCCCCTTGTCAACGGCGCTGCTGCCACAACCCCACCCTGCAACCGCCAGGGTGAGCGGCGTCATGAACAGCACGCGCGCCTCGCCGCCCGCGCTGCTCATCCTGCCGGCCTTTGAGCCGCACCGGAGCATGGGCACGGCGGGCGAGCTGGAGGCCGCCTCAAAAGCAATCCAGGGTGAGCGCCGCTGCGGCAGCGAGCAGCAGCACTGTGGATGCAGCACTGGGTGGCGCCACTGGCCCCTCACTGGCGCCGCCAACCGCAGCGGGGCAGCGGTGACGCGCAGCGGCCCCTGCTGTTGGAATTCGCAGGCACCAAGAGCGAGCTGGTGACGTTGGAGAACTACAGGGTGGGTGGTGGCGCAGAGGGGCGGGGCCGCCCCGCGCGGCTGGGGCGCTCCCGGGGCCGCCGCGCGCGCCAACAGGCTGTCCGCCAGCCTGCGCGCCCCGAGAGAGAGAGCGAGAGAGAGAGAGTGATTACAAAAGGAAACAGGAACGGAAACCGAGCAAGAGGCAGCCGCGCTGTGTGATCGGAATCCTATTGATGCATCGACGGTCTCAACGACCAAGATACGACGGCCGCGCCGGGACAGGGGCGCGCCGCTCGGCTCGGGCGCTTGGCCCCAGCCCGCCCCTGGGGCCGCTGGTGGAACCTCTCTGCGGCGCACCTGGCGCTCGCCGCACCTCACCACACCTCGCCGCACTGCGCTTGCATGCCCAGCTCTGCCTCGAGCCCGCAGCCCGCTGCCCGCCCGGCCACACAGGTGATCCAGGCCTTCCAGTCGGACACGTGCCCAGTGTGCCACGGGCCCATCAACCACAAAAAGTGGGCGGCCGCCAACGATACGTACGACATCACCTGGGCGCATCGCTTCGAGCCCTGGGGCATCATCTCCCGGTGAGAGCGGCAGGCAGCGGCGACAGGGCGCCAGCAGGCAGGGGCTGCGCAGGGCTGCGGGCGGTAGCCGGGGCCCCGCACTGACGGCCGCGGCGTGGCGTGCGCGCATGACCCCACGCATGGCTGCACGGGGCGCGTGTCGGGCTCGTACTGACGCGCCGCCCTCCCCTGCCGCCCTGCCTCCCTCCCCGGGCGGCACGGCGCATAGCTTCCACGACCCGGGATACGACGAGGTGCGTGGATGAGGCGGATGAGGCGGATGAGGGGCGGGCGGGCTGCGGCAGTGCGGCGGCACCAGCGGGCGCCTCCCATGGGTGGCGACGAGCGCAACTGGCGGCCAGCTGCCGGTGCCTTGCCCGGCCCTCCGCACTGCACGCTCCGCGCCCCTGCTCACGCCACCGCACCACACCGCTCCCTCGATCCGCCGTCGCCGCTTCCGCCCCCTTGCAGCGCCTGCGCGGCTGGCGGCGCGACAAGATCCACCACATCACCACGCTCAGCCGCGCGCTGGGCTTCCGCTTCGCGGTGGAGCCGGGCGCCTGGCTGGTGCACCTGCCGCACAAGCGGGTGGCGGTAGCGGAGCTGGTGCGGGCCAGCGAGTCGCTTAGCGAGGCGGCGCCCACTGAGGAGGTGGACGTCATGATGCAGGTGGGGCGCGGGTTTGAGGCTGTATGTTCCAGTGTTAGGTAGAACAGAACCCCACACGCGGCACAGCACGCCCCGGGTAGAGTGGCGCGTCGGCCGTGCGCAGAGGGAATGCGGTTAGATGCGCCAGTGCGGAAGCGCGTCCCAGCCTGCCCCGGGTGGAATGGCGCGTCGGCCGTGCGAAGAGGGAATGCGGTTAAATGCGCCAGTGCGGAAGCGAAGCCCAGCGCCCTCGGAAGGAACCCGGTTCTTGGCCCAGCCCGCGTACCAGGACGTGAGTTACCTGACGAGAATAGTTGCGAGTGCGTGTGTCGTACGCATGTGTCGCTTGGGTTGTGGGCCAGTGCAGGCGTGGCTGAGTGGTGCAGGGCTGCGCCGAACGTCGGGGCGGCTGGGCACCGGGCAGCTCGGACCCCCGGCGCCAGGCAGCGCAGCGCCCTGACCGGCCCCGCCTCGCGCTGCGACGCGCCCCACCGCCGCCCCGCCGCCGCAGCCCATCCCCATGGGCGACGGCCGCTCGCTGTCTGCGCACGAGCGCTACGCCAACTACGTGCACCACCACGTTACCAAGGCCGAGGTCAAGGCCTCGACAGGTGCGGCCGGCTGGGGAGGGGGTTGGCGGTGGTGGTGGGTGCGGCACGAGGTTGCGGGCCGCCGTTGCGGCTGCCCCTGCCGGGGCCGGGCCGGGGCCGCCTCTCTGCCCTCAAGCGCTCTGCACCCGCCCTCTCCCGCCCCACAACCCGTACGGCTGTCGCGCGCCGCCTACCTGCGCCGCCCGCAGGCTACTCGTACTGGTGAGTGGAGCGCCGCGCGGGGAGCTAGGGGACCATCCTCGCGCCTCTGCTGGCCATGGCCACTGCAGCGCTGCTCTGCCCAGCCGACGGCATGCCCCAGGCCCCCCCTCATCCGGCTGTGTCCTCCCTCCCCCTCCCTCCTCCTTCCCCTCCCCCTTCCCCTCCCCCTTCCCCGCCAGGCCGTACCTCAACCCCCAGTTCATGTACTGCAAGTCGGTGCTACCCTGGTGGCGCCACGACGCGATGCGGTCGTAACGACAGGCAGCGCTGCCCAGAGCCCAGGCCGCTGCTGGCTGTCCGCCGGACCGCAATGCCGTGGGGGGCTGCCCTCCGCGCCCTCTGCGCGGACGGGTGCAGTGGGGGCGCCGGCGGCCGCCCGCTGCCCCGCTGCCAGGCGGCGCTTGGGTGCTTGCGGGCATGCGGGGCCTGCCTGGGCCGCCAAGAAGACTGGCGGCGGGGCAGGGGCAGAGGCAGGGGCAGGGGCAGGGGCAGGGGCAGGGGCAGGGGCAGGGACATGCTGGGGGCCGGCTTAGCGTCGGGGGGTGCCGGGGCCCTCGGCCCGAACAGGGCCGCCGCGAGCGGGCATGGGGCGCCATGGTGGCCCCTTGCTTGCTTGCTTGCTTGCTTGCTTGCTTGCGCCCGGGGCGGCGGGAGCCGCTGCGCTGCGCTCTGCATGCGCGGGGGAGGAGTGCAGCGGCTTGGGCGGAGAGGCGCTGCGGCCCAGCAGCGCCCCGGGCGGCTGACGGCTGCTGGCTGCCTGGCCGCTGAAACTTGCATTGACCACAATGACGGAGGCGGCTGTACGCCGGCGTGTGCGCTGGCCGAGCCGGGCAGGGGGACAGAGGCCGGCTGCCTGGGATGCGGGCGTCACGGGAGCAGCCGCGTGCGTGCGAGGGGGGCGAGGGAAAGGCAGGTGCGTCTCGAGTAGCGCGCGGTGAAGGGGGCCGTAATTATTCGGTTCCGTTGGCATGAAGTTTAGGAGCGGGGAAGCGTTCAGGTGAGTTACGGGGAAGGCAGGACCGTGTGGCGCAGCGCAGTGCGGTGGTGGGGTTGCAATGCCGTTGGGCGGGGCGGCGGCGGGTGGTGGTGGTGGCATGCGCAGGTTGGTGGCGGCCGGCGGTGCTGCGGCGGCTGTGCACCGCTGCCGGCGGCGTGAACTTGGGCAGTGGCGGGGCTAGGCGGGCTGGGTGCGGGGGTGCCGGCGAGTTGCTGGCTCTGGTGCACGTTCCCAATGCGTGTTTGGGTTGCAGGGGTGTAGGAGGGCAGCCGCGCTAGCGGCCCCAGAGGTGGCCAGCCTCGTACTTGGGCCGCGGGTCGGAGCTCCTTGGATGCAGCCTTTCTACCCTATTTCGGCGATATCGCCGTATCTTGGCCTTGTGCCGTCGCTAGTGTGCATCGTTGGGTAGGCTTAGGCGGTTGGGCCGTGACGATTGATTTGCAACCGGCGCTCCGCGGGTAGGTCGGCGCACTGTGCACGAGGCTAGCCCAGTGCGCTGGCGGGAGGAGGCGTTGGCGTTGGCGCTGTGGCGCAGCTTGCCGTCACGTGCGCTGACGGTGGCTTTGAGGCATCGTGCTGCTTTTGTTGCGGGGTTCTCGATATATCTACTGCACTGCCCACTGTAAGAGCTGGGCAAGGCCCCGTTACAGCCCCTGGTCTCTCTTGGGTTTTGCCCTCCGTTGCGCCCCCTCACGACGCCCTTCGGTCCCTGTTTTGCGTAACTGGACTTGGAGGACGGCGCACAGGGTCACCTGGGGGGGTGGGGAAGGCGGTTGCCAAGGGAGTTGAAAGTGGGATTTAGATTCCATTGAGGCAATGGCGGGCGGCATTGCACCAGTGAAGCCTTGGTCTTGTTAACCAGTTGTGCTTGCTTGCTGATCCGATAGACAGCGTAAGGAGCAGCGAAGGCGATATGGCGTCGCCGTCGCGCTCGCGCGACCATCGGTCGTGGCTCGCGCTTGCGCTTACGCTCGCGGCGCTGCTATCGAGCTGCTGTGTTGCTCAACGTAAGCATCTACTCAAGTGGCCTACTCGTAGCGGAGAAGCGTTAGGCGAGCTGCCATGCAGCGCGCACTGGCAGGAAGTAAAAGCAGACAACGCAGGAGCGAAGCATCATGCTGTTCTATGCAGCTAACCCAAGGAGCTTACATATGCAGCCTCACTCCATCAACGCCATCCGCCTCTACCTCGTTCCGCCGCAGGGAGGTTCGGCGACGGCTACGATTTTGCTGTGTTCGACATAGATTGGGATGGCGGTGAGGCCATCTGCGGTCTGGCGGGCGTCGGTAGCGTGTGGCTTCTGCCTACCTCCCTCCTTCGGCGCCGCGCCTGGGCACCTCCCACGCCTTGGCGGCTGCACACAAGCCGGCTCAGCTCCCTCATTCTCCCCGGCACTGCCACCCTCGTGCAGACACGCCGCGCCTCTCGGACCGCACCGAGGCGGGCCTGCTGTACGCTTGGGGCAGGAGCGCCGACGACACTGTCCCCATCTGCTACACGCCCACCTGGAACAACACGGCAGCCAACACGGCCTGCCGCCAGGCGGGCTTTGTGTATGGCCGGGTGGCGCTGAGCGATGAGGCGCGGGTGGCGCGCTGGGAAGGCGTCTCGTACCTGACCAACGTCGAGTGCCCGGGCTCGGCCGGCTCCAGCAACCGGCAGAGCAGCTGCGTGTTCGCCGCCAGCTCGGGCACCTGCGAAGAGCAGGCCGCCGTGTTTTGCAGCATGAGTGAGTGGAGCGCCGTGTGGAGGGGCGGCGGGGGATGCGATGGCACGTCGTCGCACGGACCCAGCACGGAGCGTGCAGCGTCCGAGGCAGAGCACTGCCGTCGCCGGGCGTCGCTGTAGCGGGGGCCCGCTCGAGCGCGGATCGCTGGGGTCCGCCCCTGCACGCCGCCAAGCTGCCTTGCCTTGGCAGCCAACACCCCGCTTGGCCCTGCCGAACCCCCTGGTTTTTGGAACCCGCTTTTCACACAGCAACACACCCTCTTGCCAATCCGTCCCCTCCCCCCCCCGCCAGCCTTGCTGCGCTCGCCTCCGGTAAGCCGCTCGCCGCCGCCGCGGAGGTCGCCGCCGCCGGTCCGGTCGCCGCCGCCGGTCCGCTCGCCGCCGCCGGTCCGGTCGCCGCCGCCGCTCCGGTCGCCGCCGCCACAGCGTTCGCCGCCGCCACAGCGCTCGCCGCCGCCGCGGAGGTCGCCACCGCCGCAGCGCTCGCCGTCGCCGCAGCCGGACGGTGGGGACGGCCAGCGCGACTACAAGGACTACACCATGAAGGAGGACTATTACGATGATAACGGTGCGTGCCGTGAGCTCGACCTCCCCTCTCCAGCCGTCGTCCGCGGGGGCCGTGGGCGCCTGCCAGCCCCCGAGGCGACGGCTGTGTGGTGTGGCAGGGCGGGGGGCGGGGGTGCAGGCCGCTCGGGGTCGACAGAGGCCGCGGCCCCTCTGCCGGGCGCTCGTGCACGTGCGCAGTGCGCCCCCAGCGGTGCCGGGTTTGCCAGGGCCGTAGCCACAGCCGGCCAGCAGCCGGCTCCCTCCCATCAGGGCACCGCCGCACCCATATCTGTACGGTACCTCCCCATACTCGCACGGAGCTCCGCACTGGCGCACCGCGCGCCAGGGCAGTCCCCGTGGGGGCTGCTCGAGGCGACTCCCGAGCGGCCGCGGCCGCCACCCGGGCCACCCCGCCCCGCCGGCCGCGCCCAGCCTGGCACCTGGCACTAGGCACGCGGTGCTGACCCGCCTCAGCCCGGGTGCGGCCCCTCCATTCCGCTGCGGGGCGCAGCCCAGCAACCCTTCCCTTTCCCCCGTCCGCCCCAACTCGCGCAGTCCCCGTCATCGCACTGCGTCGCCCGCGCACATCCTCCACGGCCCCAGATCAGCCACTTCCGCCGCACCGCACCGCACGGCACCGCACCGCACCGCACCTCGTTTCGCTCCCAACCGCCTCCTGCCCCTCTACCCGCAGTCAAGGACTACGACCAGCCCCAGCCCGCCAGCACCGAGGCGGCGCGCTGCGTCATCCTGTGCCAGGCGGCGAACAACTGCCTGGAGGCCGACCGGGCCTGCCGCCGCAAGTGCTTCAACGACTGCGTGTGGCGTAGCTAGGAGCACGGCGGTTAGGAGGACGGCAGCTAGGACAGCTAGGCGGCCTGCTGGCTAGGCGAGGAAGGGAAGGGGAGGGAGGGGAGCTGGCAGGGGCCGCGGGCGGGGTGGGGCCCCAGGACAGGAGGGGCGCGGAGCGATGGTGGCGGGTCCGCGCGCCTGGTGTGTGTGCGTGTGTGTGGTACTGGCAGGATGGACGTGGGCGTGATGGCGTGCGGCGGGGGGTCTCGCGGCGAGGGCCTCGGGACTGCAGTGGTGGGGCTGCACAGCCGTGGGGCCAGAGCAGCGCAGCGTGCGGGCGGAGGGGCTGCCCTGCTGGGCGCGTGACGCGAGCGCCTGGCAGCTGGCTGCTGTGGCGGGCGAGGAGCGCGGGTTGTTGGGCGATAACGGCGGGTTAGGGCTCACTGCCCGAGGGGTGATGGTCACGCGCTCAGTGCCGCTCGACTGCCCTGCCGGCAAGACAGCACGCGGCGATAGGAGGCGCCCTGTGCTTGACGGAGGGATGGAAGGCTTGGATGTAATCCCATTCACTGCCTCGAGCTCTCAACAGACTTCCTCCTGCTCGCAAGGCCGCTACGGCTGCCAGGTCCCTCCCAGTACGCCTCGGCCAGCTGGGGACCTGCAGCCCCTGTGCTACCGACCAGACAGGCCTCTCGCGCTCTGCTGCGCCCCCAGCAGCGGAGGCCCCTGCCGCAGGCCGTCAGCTGCAGTTGGGCTGAGGCCTGAGGGGCCGGCACCCGGTCTCCCAGGGGCCAGGCCTCTGTGCGCGCTACTCGGTAGGCCGGAGTGCGCCCCCATTCATTATTATCACACAAAAGGCCGAGAGCGGGCCCCATCCTCCAACACCCTCGAACCCCAGGGCACTTGCCGCTGCACACGGGCGGGGCCTCTGCTAGCGGTGTGGCTGCTCCCGTGTCCCGATGCCGCCGGGACATCGCTTCCTCGAGAGCTGCACGGGGGCCTGGCCTGGGCGCTGCACGGTGGGGCCGCCGGCCGCACCATGGCGCGCGTGGCTGCTGGGCCCCGGGTGACCGCACGCGGCCGTGGGCTGCCATGCCAGGTCACGCTAGCCAGCCGTCATGCTGGGCGCTGGGTCACGCGGCGCTGCGGCTGGCTTGGATGCGGTTGCAGCCAGCGCGTCGGAGCGAGCAAGGGCGTTTCGTCGGACGCGCGGGGCAGTATCGCCGCTGCACGCACAAAACCCTGGGCCCCCTTCCGTGCCTCCTGACGCGGCAGCGCGACACCGGGTGCCTCAACCCGCTGACGCAAATGTTCACGGACGCCATGGCGGCCTCCGCCCCAAGGCGCCCAGACGTACACACACGGCGCGCTATAACCCTCATGGAACACGCGCACACACACGAGCGCTCTCACAGCCTGGGCACCGAGCCCCGCTACGGCAGCTCGCGGCTCCGTCTATAGCAGAAATTAAGCGTCTATAAAGCGTTTCTGAAGTTCAAATGCCCCCACACTAGATTGGTGGGCCGCCAGTGGCAGCCCAGCTACGGTCCGCATGAGGCGCAGGGCCCCTGATGCGCGGTGGCACACCGCACGAACCGTACCGTACCGAATATACACACAAACGTACACACGCAGACAACCCAACATAAGCTGCAACTCATCAACGCAATGGAGCAACAGTCGCAACCCGGTGCGGCCGCCCCATGCCGCCGCACACAGCAAGCAGCCACAGCACCGGCTGCCGTCCCGCGCTCTGCTCGCCCAAGCCAGCCGCCCCTCCCCCCCCGCCGCCGCTGTGTGGTGCGCTGTCGCTGCCGCTACTGGTGCAGCCCCCTCTTCGCCGCCCGCCTCGCTCGCGCCCCCTGCTTCCGCCGCGCTCTCTCGCACTCAAAGCACTGGTTGCTCCACCGCCAGCGGTAGTTGCTCGGCCAGAGGTCGCCGAGGGGGCACGCCTTGCGGAGAGTCCCCGGGCAGGGCCCCTGCAGCGGGCCCTTCGAGGAGGCAAAGAGCTTAGCCTCATCCCCCGCTGGGCGCCTGTGATCCGTGTGAGCCATGGTGAGCTGCCACCAGGCGGGCGGTGAGGCGCTGCCGCTACTTGCGCAGCGCCATGCGGCGGAGGCCGCTCCTCCTGGGCGGCGGCGACGGCGGGGCTGGCGGCGCCACGTACTCGTAGTCGTAGTCCACTGCGGCACAGGGGGCAGTATAGGGATAGCGAGCGCGTTGGCAAGCCTTTAAGCCAGACGGCACAGTGGAGGAGGGATGCCGCGGCTAGGGCGGGGATGGTCGTGACAGTAGCAGGGGCAGTTCGCCGGGCGGGGCAAGGGTTGCTGGTCCCGGATTGCAGAGGGGCTACGCTGGGTGGGTACCGGACGCGCAGGCCCGGCACCTAGCCAGGGCCAGGCAGCTGCTGAGGTGGCGCGGCGCCAAGTGTGTAAGCAGCCCCGCCGCGGCGCCACGTGTCGGCCACTTGCCCCCCACACTCGGTCGGCCTGTCCCGTTGGGCCCACCCACCGCAGTAGTCGTCGTCGCGAATGCACGTGTAGTCTTGGGGCGTTGAGTTGCCGGGGCGGGCGGGCGCGGGGCCAGGGAGTTCAGGCGGGGTAAAGGGGGAGCTGGGGAGGGACCTACGGCGCGTGGGGCCCTCGGGGTACCACGCCATGCGGAGATTCCCCTCCCCTTGGGGCCCCACGCCGGGACATCACAGCTCGGCCGGGCCATGCAAGAGGGTCTAACGCAGGCATCCCCGCAGCGGATTGGGGACGCAGTCTCACCGCCATACTCGTAGTCTGGGGGCCGCAAGGCGGTGGGTGCAAGAGGGTGGGTGGGGTTGGCGGGCCGGTTTGAGTAGCAGCAGGCGGGTGCGGAGAGGGAAGACAGTTGCCTAGGTGGTAGGCACCCAGGCCCAGGCCCATGTCCGGCGTCCGTCATGTCCCCCTCCCCCACCCTGTGCCCCCCCCCCTTGCCGCCCCATGAGCGCCACAGCGTGGCCCCGCCCCACCACGGCCCCATCACGGCCATGTCCCGGCAAGGCGCTGGATGGGCCCCGTGCCATCCCCCCCTGCCACCCTTCGGGGCCAGCCCGGCAGCACCTACCGTAGTCGTAGTCGTAGTCTGCGGGGGTAGCAGCACGCAGGCAGAGGCAGGGGCAGCCCCAGGCGGGTGAGTCAGCAGGCGCCAGGTGGCAGATGAGGCAGGGCGGGGGATGGATGGGTGGGTGGGGGCGGAGGCGCAAGCAAGCAAGCAAGCAAGCAAGCGGGGTAATGCGGCACGTACCGTAGTCCAGGCCGGTGTCCTGGGCGGCAGGTGGCGGGGACCTCGTGGAAGGGAGGGCGGGCCGCGGCGACGGCGGCGGCGAGCGGGCAGGAGGCGGGGAGCGCTGCGGAGGCGGCGAGCGGACGGGCGGCGGCGAGCGGGCTGGCGGCGGCGAGCGCAGGGGAGGAGGCGCAGCAGGCGGGCTGGCTGGTGTAGAAGGCGGCAGGGGTATGGCAGGGGGCGGCGAGAGCCGCGCGGGAGGCGGCGAGCGGGCGGGAGGGGGCGAGCGCTGCAGGGG
>BDDC01001207.1:9012-24369 GCA_001662425.1 Chlamydomonas sphaeroides
GGTGGGCCGAGCGGGCCGGGGCCCTGAGCCACGGGGCGAGCAGGTGGCCCAGGCGCTGTGGGGTAACGCCATCCTTTCTACCTCTCCGCCGCCTCCCCTTCCCCCTGCCCCTCCGCTCCGCCTCCCAGCCCCCCCACCGTCGGCCAGGGTCTCAATATCGTTGTCGGAGGCATTCAGCACCACCAGGCCGTTGAGCCGCAGCACCGAGGCGGGCACGCTGGTCCAGCCGTTGTGCCGCACGTCCGCCACGTACACGGCCTGTGAGAGGGTTAGGAGGGTGGACATGGGTATGTACACGAGTACCTGACGGAGTGTCTGGCGGCAAATGCCAACAGTACCTGATGGAGTATCTGGCAATCTGCCCACACGCCCTGGCAGCGCCGTCGCCCTTCCTTGCCCCACCCTCCTCCTCTCGCCGCCCGCCCCCACCTGCAGCTTGGGCAGCTCCGCCAGCGCCCACACGCCCACGCATACACACACACGCCTTTACCCCTCCTCGTCCCGCCCTTTTCTCCCTTCCCCCGCGCCCCACCTGCAGCTTGGGCAGCTCCGCCAGCGCCCCTGGCGTGCCGCAGTAGGCCAGCGCCAGCACGCCCGTCACTGCGGCGGCGCCCAGGCGGCGGGCCACCAGTGCGGACAGCTGGTTGGGGTCGGAGGGGCGCGCCTGAGGGGCGAGGGAGCAGGGAGGGTACGGAGGGTCCGTGGTTTGCACAGGGGTCTCAGAGGTGGCATTAGGTGGCGCGCCAGAAGCGCTAGGCCTTGCGCCCGCCCCATTGTCACTAGCCTCGCAACCTCCACCCATTACATACCCGCCCCGTGCTTGCATGCATGCATGCACGCATGCGCTGGAACACACCACGGCCGACGCGGCACTCTACTCGGGCCGTGCTATGCCGCGTGTGGGGTCCTGTCCTACGTAACACTGGAGCCAGTACCTTGTCCCCCATGCTTGCACCACACCCAGCCCAATCCGGTGCTCCCCTCTCCCCGACCACCTCCATGGCCACGCCGCCCTCGGGAACACGACCAAGTGTGCCCCCGGCACTAACCCTAGCCAGCCTCCTTCCCCTCCCCCTCTCCTGCCCCGCTCGCCCCCCACCTTGATGGCCACGCCGCCCTCGCCCTCGGTGGCGGGCGCCGCGAACTTGTCCAGGTGCGCCTCCACCAGCCGGTGCTGCTCGCAGATGACCTGCAGGTAGGCCATGATGGCCCTGGGGCAGGAGAGGAGGGGAAGGAGAGGGGAAGAGGGCTGGGGTTCGTGCTAGGGGCCCCGCACCGTAGGACACCGTCCAGCTCTATTATCCTTCACGCTCCCCGAACACATGGGTACAATAATGGCCGTCCCTGACGGCGCCCGCCCCTCCCCGCCCCCACCGCCTAGTTCCGCGCCCCCGCCCCGCCTTCACGCCGCCGGCCCGCCCTCTCACTTGAATCCCCCCGCCAGCACGCTCTCCGGCATCCTCAGCCGCGGGTTGGCCTCCACATCCAGGCTCTCCAGCGGCAGCCAGCCGATGTCGGGCGAGAGCGAGGGCAGGTCGTTGTGCGACAGGTTGAGCGACTGGGGGGGCACAGACGGCAGGGGATAGGGACGGAGGAGGACGCAGGAGCGGGATGGGCACAGCTGGGCTGACGTGCCGGCTAGCTCCAGCCACCGCCTAGCGCCCAGTCTGGTCCCGCATCCCGGCTCCAGCCACGGACCCCGGCTCCCCGGCCACCTGCCGACCGACCCCCCACACCCGGCGCTACCCGGCACCTTCACAATACGAGGCCATCAGTTGCGCCTGCGAGCCGAGCCCATCCTCCACCCAGCACTGCCCAACGCACCCGTTCACGGGAACACACGGGCCTCGCCCCTCAGCCCTTGCCCCAGCCCCGCCCGCCCCCCGCCCCCGCACCGTGAGCGCCGCCAGCTGCGCCCAGGCGCCCCCTCCCTCCGCCAGCTGGTTGTGCTGCAGCTCCAGCCGCTCCAGGCCGCTCAGCGCAAACAGCGCCTCGGGCAGCGCCGGGCCCAGACAGTTGTGGCCCAGCAGCAGCTCGCGCATGCCGCTGGGGGCGGGGGTGCATGGGTGGGGGGGGCAGTCAAGGGTTCGGGGACGTTGGGGTGGGGTACGGGGCTGAAGGCGGGTAACGGCGGGGGCTGAGGTGGGAGGACGGGGTTGGCCCAGGGCGCCCGCGACAGCCCCGTCAACCGCACAGTGCAGTCCGTTGCTCCCGGCCCACCGCACTCCCAACCCCGCCGCAGCATCGAGGTGGTGTCGCCCGCTAGCAGCCAGCTGCAGTCCCCTTTCCCCTCTCCCGTCCCATCGCTGCCAGGCGGCCGCCTCACGTGCATTTGGCCAGGTCCGCGGGCAGGCTCGTGAGCCGGTTGGACGTCAGGTCCAATAGGCTGAGGTTGGTCAGCCGCGGGAAGACGCCCAGCGGAATGCTCGCGATGCGGTTGCGCGCGAGCTTGAGGAAGGTGCACGCGGCGCGCTGGAAGGCCTGCGAAGCGCGGTGCCGCATGTCGGGACATGCTCAGCGCTGCTATGCTTAACCGCGGGTGCGGCTCGTGCTGGGTGCAATGTAGCATAGCTGGGGGCCTCTGCCGTGGTCGGCACGCGCTCGCAAGCGCCGCAGCGTGCGCGTCCCCTACCTCCTCTGGCACTGCTGTGATGCTGAGGCCCTCATGGTCCACCAGATGCGGATCCATGATGGCGATGATACCTGCTTATGTTACTTTTGTCGTGCACCAAGCAGGCTAGGTGTCGATCGGCATGCTAATTTGCAGGCGCGGAGTCCAACAGCTTTCAAGTAATCTTCAAAAGCTATGTGCTTGTCCGACGAAGCTATCCTGACATAAGCTTCCACCCTCGACGTTGTGTTTGCAAGCATGCTGCACGCGAAACACCTTGGCGGCCACCCGCCAAACACCCCCGGGTCCGAACATGCTTACGGCAGAGCGAGTGCAGAGTGAGTTTTGCTGCGTGCATTGGGAATTTAGATATACTCCATTCACCGCCATCACCGCCATCGCTCCGGGCCGACATCCACGCCCCGACCATCATCGTCTGCACTTGCCGCCAAGCCGCACGCGCCTCACCACGCGCCACTCGCATCACAACCCCAAGTGTTAGTCCCTGCACGGAGCACCAGCCTTCCAGCGTCAGCCATCCTTCGCCTCCTGTCCTTCGCCTCCTGTCGTGCCCCGTCTTCTCTGGCCCCATTGGCGCAATCGCTACACAGTAACGCCGCCCGACACACGCCCGTGCGCTCGCAGCTGTCGCCCCATCCACCGCCTCACACGCCGCCGCCGCCCTCGTGAGGGTGCCCGTCCTCCGGCGGCTGGTTGGCGTTTAGCCCCAGCGACCGCACCAGGTCGCGAGCCGCCGCCAGCCGCCCAAACGCCTCCTGCAGGTGGGGGCGGGTCGGACCAGTTGGGCCCGGGTGAAGAGGGCACCGTGCGGCAGAAAGCTATCACACCGGCAGTGACGCCCTCGCATGCCGCCGCGGGGTCGTGTTGCAGCGATGTGGGCAGGGATTTCAGCCGTACCTGCGTGAGGCCGTTGGTGTCGCGCCAGGAGGCTTCCTGGCCGCCGCAGTAGCTGCCAACGTCGGACTTGAGCCTACGGGTGGCGGGGGAGGGAGAGGGAGAGGGGAGGGGAGGCAGGCCGAGGGTCGCGAGATAGGGCGTGTGAGGGTATCGGAAGAGGGAGCGGGGAGGGGATGCATGCGACTGAGGGGCATGAGGCTGAGAGCAAGAGTAGACATGAGGGGAGACGCCGAAGGTACAAACCACCGGCCTGGGCCCGTGTTCCTTCCCACCCAGCCCTCACCTCGTCATGCGCTCCACAAAGTCCTTCTTCATGGCCTCCAGGTACTCGACAGCCACTGCATGATAGGTGGAGGAGGGGCGGCATGGCGGCGTCGGTGAGGGTCGCGCGCCGGCAGGACAGGCAGGACAGGCCAGCGACACAGCGCCCATGGGTACCGCGCCCTGCTCGTGGCCTCCAGCCATGGTGGACCCAAAGCTCGGGTTCCACCTGCTGTGAGCTCGTCGATCTGCGCACATCGGAGGCGCAAGAGCACCAGTCGTCAGAAGGCAGCGTCCAGGCACCCGCGCCGAGCGGGGTGGGCGGTCGCCGCCCCAGACCCCTGCCCCTGCCTGCACCCCTCACCTGGTGCTCGATGGCGGCTCGTCGCTGCTGGAGCCCAATGACGCCGCCCGCAATGGTGTCCGTCACTGGGCCGCCCTCGCCCTCGCCGCCGGCCGCGGCCGCTGCCTCGCCGCCGCCGCCCAGCAGCGCGCGTCCGCCGCCGTCGGCATGCGGGTCGGCGCCGCCATCGGCCTGTTGGCGGACGGGCACAGCCCAGGGCACGGGACAGCATGGTCAGGGGCGACGCCCATCGGGCAGTCGTGAAGCACTCGGCCCCATGTACGCTCGCGTGTCTAGACCCATCCAAAGACCGACCCACATCCTGTGTCCTCATGCACGCTCAGTCTATGCGGCCCCGCCCATGCCGCCGCAGTAAACCGGCTCTACCATGGGCTAACCTCGTGCCGCATGCCGCCGCCGCCGGCTCCATCGTCGCCGCCCGCCGCCAGGCCGCCGTCTAGAGACATGGCGTCCTCGCCCGGGTGCCGCCGGCCGCCTGAAGCCGCCGCCAGGCTCATGGCCGCTGCCGTCGCGGCCTCGTCCACGGCGAGCAGCAGGCCGCCGCTGCCGCTAACGCCACCATCGGGGTTGGCGGCGGCGTCCAGGTGAGCTTGCAGATAGGAGCCTGGGGTGCGAGGGGCCGGGACCGGGGATGGGAGTGATGTGGGTCCGGTTGATTTGGGTCGGCCACTGGCGGCGCTGCGCGCGAGCCAGGACCCACCGCCGGTGCTGCCGGCGGCCGCCGGGTCGTCGTCATAGAAGTGCCCGCCGTCACCTCCACCGCCTCCTGCACCCAGTAGCAGCTGCGAGGTACCGGAGCCCGAGAGCGTGCCAAGGCCGCCCGAGGGCGCGAGCTGGTCCGCGTGCGGCGCGGCGTCGGGCGAGCCGCTGAAGCGCCGCACCGCGGGCTTGGCTGGCCGCGTCATGGCTGGCTGGTGAGCTATTTGCTGCGTGCTAACTGGCTGGGTCGGGCTGGGTCGGCTGCGTAAGGCGCGGTGCAGCGAAGTTTGAACTTGGGAGCTTGGACCCCACGGCCCTGCCGAGCGCTGTGCTGCTGGAAGCGCCTGTCTGTGAAAGGTGTGCTCTTGAGCAGCGGTCCGGTTAGCAGCTGCGCTGCACCTTGGGGGCGCTTAGGCGCGGCTCTTGGCCGGCGCTGCCGCGTTCGTAGTTGCTGCCATGAGCTGGCTGCTGGTTGCTGGCGTGAGCTTGGCGCGCAGAGCGGAGGAAGGCGGCAGCAGGGAGCGCGGCGGGCGTCGAGGGTGCGGCAAGTTGAGTTTGGCGGGAGCGCGGTCGCGGCAGTCAGAGGTCAAGCCCGAGAAGCGTTGCTGGCGTGTGAGCGTCTAGCTGGGCTTGCAAACGGAGTCTACGAACACAGGCGCCCTGTCACCGCCGCGCGGGCGAGGGTGTGGCTGACCGCGCATGGGCAGCTGGATCCACAGATTTAGGGGGTTGCGCAGGGCCCCCTACTTAACCAGAGCCCTACACGCTTGTCCCGCAAGTCAACACCCTTTCTGCTCAGCGCCAGCAGCAGCTGCTGGCCTCGTGATCCCCCGCTTCGTGATCCTCCTTAACTTATCCAGCAGCACCCGATCCCCTGCCGCCGCGCTCCCAGCTCCTGCTGCGCAGCGCCGTGAAAGGTCATCAAGGTGCGCTGCAGCCCGAAGCAGCCCACAGTAGGAGCCTACAGCAGCGATCGCGGCCGTGCTGCAAGCAGCCCGCGACAGCTGTCGCGGCCTGCTCCCCCGGGCTTGCGCGCTGCGCCCAGCTGCGCAACCTCCTTGCTGCCCGCGGCGAGCTTCTGCAGCTCCTTACGCTCCCTCTCCCTTGCGTGCCGCACAGGTTAAAAAATCTGCAACAGCGGCTCGAAACCGGCTGTTCCATAGCAGCGCCATGGCGCGCCCGCAGGGGCTCGTCCGCGCCGCGGCGCTCGCGGCTCTGCTGGCGCTCGCTGGCGCTGCTGCCGCGGTGCCCGCTGGTGGCAAGGACGGCGGCCGCCGTTCGCTGCAGTCGTCCGTCTCCATCACCCTGAACGTGAGCCATCGCCGGCGCTGTCAGTCGGGGTGTGTGGCTCAGTACCCACCGGCGCCCAGCTAGCTGTAGCAAAGGGGAAAGCTAGGGAAGCAGCTACACGCCACACCGCGCTGCCGCGCGCACGGGCTTGGGCGCTTGACTCATCACCCACATCCGCTCTCCTCTCACCTGCTGCCCCGCTTGCCCCTGCGCAGACCACCGCCGGCGGCGGCGTGCCGTCGACCAAGCCCAACCCCAGCCCGTCGCCCACCACCACGTCTCCTTCGCCCTCTACGCCGGCCACGCCATCGACGCCCGCCGCGCCTGCCGGCCCCGCCCCGCTGCCGGCCGGCGCCGTAGAGGCCATCACGCACGCCGAGAACGGCTCCTTTGCCGACGGCTGGCGCTCCGCATCCTACGGCTGCGTGGAGTGCATCTTCCCCGACACCAACCGGGTGAGCGACTGGTGCACCGAGGCGCCTGCACCCGCAGCCCCCGTGGCGCTTCCTGGGCTGACCCATATCGCCTGCGATTCACTCCACCCGACCCACATCACACAGCGTTCACAGTGTTTGAACCCGACCCACATCATGACACGACCCTTCTACACCCCTCTTTACGCAACCCCTTGCGCCTCCTCCCCCACCCTCCCTCCCGCAGCACCGCGCCGGCGACGGCGGCTCGCTGTTCGCCGACATGGCGCCCTGGGCCGCCGTCGTGGTGGAGGCTGACACGCCCTTCTCCAAGAACAGGTGCGTCTTTGCGTTTTCACGCGAGGCCACAGCATGGGTCGGTGGACCATTGCCCAGGTTTGTGGCTGCCGCCATCACATACACGTGCTTCATTTTCCGATTCGCCGGCTCGCCCCGAACCTGGCCCGCCGCGCTTCGCCTCCGCCTCCTCGCTTGCCCGCAGCCTGCTGGACATGTGGGTAAAGGGCGCCGGCCTGGCGCGCGTCGTCCTGTACGTCGAGGACAGCGCCGGCCGCCGCACGAGCAGGTGGGATGTGGGGGCTTTGGGCAAACGAGGGAGGGGGGAAGGGGTGGGCGCTGTGCCTAATGTGGGTCGGGCCAGGCGCGCACCCGAGGCATGTGGGTCGGGCCGCAGCCATGACCATAACCTCAACCCAACCTCCTTTGCCTTGCGCGCCTCTCCCCACGCCCCACCGCAGCGAGGTCCGCTTCCCTAGCCTGGACGACGCGTCCGCCGCGGCCGCCGGCGTGGCTGTGCTGGGCTCCGACGACGACGGCTGGATCCGCATCCAGGTGATTGCACCACTGCCGTACAGCAGCAGTCATGCCCCAATTCAATATGTGAAGTACAACGACCGATCGCTCCTAGCAAAACCGATGCCGCTGCTCACCTGCCTCCGCACGCAGGTCTCACTCATGACCCTCACCGCGCCCGCCGCTGGGCTGCCGGCCGCCGATGCCACGGGCTGGGACCGCATCGTTATCCGCGACGTCAGCGGTACGTTGGGGCCCAGGCGCAGCAGCTGGATGAGATGATGGCCTCAGCTCACGCAACTTTATGGCCACGCAAGTGCACGAGCAGCAGGCAGCGCCACGCGGGTCATGCGCGTGTGCACCCACTGCCGGCCCACTTCATGCGCCGCTCCCCTACGATTCCCGCGCGCCGACCCACATGCCTCCGGCGCTCACCAAGCACCCGCCCCTCACCACCCTGCCTTTCCTCGCTCCCTGCCCCTCCTTCCAGGCTTGGGATTCCGGCTGCAGCTTAGCTCGCTGCGCCTGGTGGGGCTGGGCGTCAGCGCTGCCGAGTGGGCGGGCGCCGACCTGGGCCAGCTCAACATTGCGACCATCACCACCGCCAAGCTGCCCGTCTTCAACCTGGACACCGCCCGGGTGAGCTGGAGAGCTGGATACGAGCGGCGCAGCCGGGTTCAGGGTGGAGATAGGGACTGCAAGGTGGAGAAAGGGGCTGTGGAGGCAAGCGTGCTTCACCTCTAAATGCCGCGTGCGCTGCGTAAACGAGTCCCAATGTGCTTCGGCTTGCGCCGCAGGGCTTTGCGGCCGCCTCTGCCGAGGACGGCGGCGGGTTGCGCTTCCTCATGAAGTTCAAGTCCATCGCGCGCCTGGGCACCATGCGCCGCATCTGCCAGGTGGAATGGCGGTGGTGACGGGGATGGGGGCTTTGGGAGCAGCCGCAGAGGGTACCTGCTGGGTCGTGCGAGGATACATGGACGCGCCCCTGAGACTGTCGCATCCTTTTTCCGCCTCCATCTACCGACGACCCATTCCGTGCGCCGCAGGAGCTGGCGGGCGCGCTGCCCCAGGGCGGCTCCCGCTTCCGCGGCGAGTGCAACAGCGCCGCCGCCTCCGCATCGGCAGCGTCGTCGCTGTTCCCCTCCTCCCTGCCCGACACCGCGGCCATGCCCTGGCGCTTCCACTCCTTCTCCGTCAGCTCCATGGTGGGTGGTCCCCCTGCGCCACCTTTACCTCTCCCTCGCGCGTTTGCACCTCGTCCAGTTGCGCCGCGTTCGCTGAACCCCTTGCCCGCCTACCCCTCGGCCCCTGTCTACAGGCCGACCTGGAGGTGATGCGCTCCGCGCTGACGCCCTACCTGGAGTACCTGGAGGTCGACCGCAAGGCCTCCATCGGCCTGCACGAGCTGCACGAGGCCGCAGCCGACGCAGCCGACGCAGCCGCGGCCGCCGCGGACGCGGCCGCGCGCGTCGTCGCCGCCATGGCCGCCGCCGACACGACGGCACACGGCGCTGCCAACGCCAGCAGCGGCGCCGCGGACTCGGCCAGTCAGTTTGGCGGCGCGTCGTTCGAGGACGGCGCGGGCCCCATCGCCGGCTCCACCAACTGCGCCTGCGACGCGGTGGGTTCCCGGGTGGCATGGTGCCTTTGGCGCAGGGCATGGTGTTGTGCGTGTGGATCCTGGCACTGGCAGCGCGCGCAGGCGCCACAGCGCAAGCTCCGCCCCTCATCCCAGCGAAACCGCCCGACTTACCTGCCTACGCCCTGCCCTTCCCCTCTCCGCAGAGGCACCAGCCCGTGTGCGGCTCCGACGGCAAGACCTACCCCAACCCCTGCAGCGCCTTCTGCGCCGGCGTCAACACCTGGACCGTGGGCGGTGGCTGTGGTGAGGACGACAGCAGCGGCGGCTTTGACGGTGCCGAGACGATCGACACGAGCGTGCGCTCCTGGGGCCTGGACCGCATCGACCAGGTGAGGGCCCGGCCGTCGTGCGGTGGGGCATGGAGTGCCCGTCACACTGTGAAGGGTTAAGGGCCGCGGCGGGGGTGCATATGGCATGAGGTTGGGGAGGGAGAGACACGGGTGGGGCCTAGAGAGTTGGCCCTGGCCCACACATATGCCTTGCCACCGCCCGCAGGTCTCCGGCCTGGACGGCGCCTTCCGCCCCGGCCGCCTGGACGGCGCCGGCTCGCATGGTGAGCGTTGCGCGAGGAGCCCAGCTAGCGGCGTGGGGCCAGGAGACAGCGCCTTTGTCTCTGGCAGTGCTATTTCCGCCATTTGTGCCGATTGCCGCTGCCCCTAACTTCCTCGCTTTTCTTCCCTCTCCTTCCCTTCCCCTGCCACTTCTCAGTCTACATTGTGGACACGGGTGTGCGTACCAGCCACTTTGCCTTCTCCGGCCGCGTGGGCGAGGGCGCCACGTTTGTGGGCTCCTCCTACATCGACGACAACGGCCACGGCACGCACGTCGCGGGTGGGTGGAAACACAGCGGCGTAGCGTGGCATGTCAGGCGGGACGCGATGCGCGAGGGCAAGGGCCGGGCAAGCGCCGCGCTGCGCCTGCCCCAATCGACTAGGGCGCGAGGCATGCGCCACAAAGCCGCACTCTGCTTCTGACGAGCTGCACCGCCCTTGCGTCCCGCAGGCACTGCTCTTGGCGCTACCTACGGCGTGGCGCGCGCCGCCACCCTGCACCCTGTCAAAGTGGGGACGGGGCGCTTCGCAAGGGGCAAGGGTTTAGCGCAACAGCGCGAAAACATGCGGCACGCCGTTTTCCCGCCGTGCATCCGCCCATCCCCAGGTGCTCGACAGCGGCGGCTCCGGCTCCTACTCGAACATCATCAACGGCCTGGGCTGGTGCGTGGCTGCCAGCATCGGCGGGGGGGGGCTGCGGCGTCACGTGTAGTACGGTGTGCGCACCCGCCGCCTCCGCACGCCGCACACCCCCGCCCCGCGCACACGGCTCCCTTACCCTCCCCGCCCGCCCCAACCCCTTCCCCGCCCCCAGGGTCAAGAATCACGTGGCCAAGAACGGCTACAAGCAGGCCGTGGTGTGCATGTCGCTGGCGGGCGAGCGCTCCACCTCCATCAACGACGCTGTCAACAGCCTGGCCAACGTGAGCCCGGGTCGGCCCATGGGGCTCATGGAGCTGCTGGAGATGACCAATAGCGGCAAGCCGGCAGCGCAGGTCCTTTGGAGGCGGATTCACGCTGTGTCTCGTACCTGGGAGGAGGTTAGCGGCTATGGCTCCTTTGTTATTAACACCCGCGCCGTTCAGCATTCCGCTCCTTGTCCCCTCCCCGCCCTTGCCCTCCCCCGCCAGGCCGGCGTCACCGTGGTGGTGGCCGCCGGCAACAACAACGGCGCCGACGCCTGCTCGTACTCGCCCGCCTCCGCCTCGGGCTCCATCACGGTCGGCGCCTCCACGCGCGACGACCGCACCGCCTCCTTCTCCAACCTCGGCAGCTGCCTCACGCTCTTCGGCCCGGGCGCCTCCATCGTGTCGGCCTCCTACGCCAGCGACAACGGCGAGGCCACCATGAGCGGCACCAGCATGGCCGCGCCGCACGTGAGTAAATGCGAAGGCAGCGGACTGGGACACAACGAGGTTGGCGGGCATTGCGGGCTGGACCTCTTGATAGGGTGGCGCGCGGGGTATAGCAGGTGGGGCGCCGGGGATTGGGAGCACGTTTTGGCGCAGGCACGCCTGTGATGGTCTTGGCCCGTTCCTCCTGACCCGGTCCCCTGTCCGCTCCTGGCTCCCTGCGTGCAGGTGGCCGGCGTAGCAGCCATGGTGCTGCAGGCCTTCCCAGGCGCCTCGGTCTCCGCCGTGCGCGACCGCCTCATCGCCGCCTCCGCCAAGATCACCTTCTCCTCCAACTCCCCCGCCCGCCTGCTCAACGCCCAGACCAGCCGCCTCGCCGCCGACGCCGCTCCCTCGCCCAGTCCCTCGCCGTCTCCCTCGCCGTCGCCTTCGCCGTCTCCCAGCCCCAAGCCCTCGCCCTCGCCCTCGCCTTCGCCCTCTCCTTCGCCATCTCCCAGCCCCAAGCCGTCTCCCTCCCCCTCCCCATCACCGTCGCCCAGCAACCCCTTCTTTCCCTGGGACCCCTGGAACCCCTTCCCCTCTCCCTCTCCCTCCCCCTCTCCGTCGCCGTCGCCGTCCCCCTCCCCCTCCCCGTCTCCCTCGCCCAGCGGCCCGGTCTTCACCTTCCCCGACTTTGGCACCAAGCCCAGCTACTGCAGCTGGTGCAGCTGGTGCATAATGTGCTCGTGAGGGGGAACGAGAAGCAAGTAGAGCAGCGCACGCTGGGAGGCACGCTAGTGGTAGAAGATATAGCGACGTGCACCTGAGTAACTAGCAGAGTGTACATAGGGAGGATATGACGGAGGTACGGGCTTAGCGCCGCTGTAGCCTGCGCTGCGTATGTTGCACAGGGTCTGCTTAGCCTCGCTCGTGCGTGCCCTAAGCGGCGCATGTTCGCCATGAGCGGGCACCGCGCGCCATAGCTTGAGTGAGTGAGAAGCTGCGCGGAGGTGCATGTAGGCCACGTAGGCCACGCGCCTGTCGCATTCTAGTCAACGTGGCACCACTGCATCACGAACGCTGTCGTGCCCATGCGCCCCACACCTCCCGGCTTAGCCGATGCGTGCGCATGCATTCTTTGTGGAACGTGACCTGCCACATGAGCAGACGCCCCCTCGCCGCCTTGACTCACACGTTTCATCGCCGCGCAAGAGGGCGTTTCAAAGCCGGCAAGCTGCGGTGCCGCCCTTTGCCGCGCCGCCCGAGCCACAACAGCCCTTCTCTGCAGGACTCAACCTCCGTAACCTGCAACATGAAATGACGTCCCCTCGCCGCCTTGCCTCGCACCCGTACGCCGCCTTGCCTCGCACCCGTAACCACCGCGCCAACATGCGAGCTGAAGCCGGCGAGCCACGATAGTGGCCCCACCTTGCCGCGCCGCCCGAGCCATAACAACCCGACCCTGTGTCAGATGCGCCCAGGCCTCAACCTCCGGACCGCGGCGCCCTGCCACCACCCGACCCGCTGGCCTCCTGGCTTGCGGCCGCCGCCGCGGGCCCGCCCTCCGGCGCGACACTTGAGCCGGCGGCACGGTTCGCGATCCCCTCACCATGGCTGCTGGCGACCCCGTTGTGCCCTGAGGCCGCAGCGCCTCCTTCCCCTTCCCCTTTCCCACCGAGCTCCTTGCCCTCCTTGCCCTCTGCCTCCTTCTTGCCCTCCTCTGCCTCCCCCTCCTCGTCGTCCAGCTCCTCAGCTGTCGACTCGCCCTGGGGCGCCCGGGGCCGGCCCCGGGGCTGATGCTGCGGGGGTCCGCCCGCCACCTGCCAGGGGTCACATGCGGTTGCGGCGTCAGCTGGGTCGCAGAGGCTGGGGCCGCCGACTGCTTGCTTCGGCGACTGCAGCAGTTTCGACGCCCGCTTGCTGCTGTCCTATGGCCGGGTCCGGGCACTGCCGAGGGCTCCCTGCGCCCGTGAGGCCCTGGCGGACCCTGCGCCTGCGCCCGGCCGCGCACCTGCCATGGGTTGTGCGGCGCGGGGTTGTACGGCAGGCAGTCCTCCAGCAGGCGCTTCAGGAAGACGCTCTTGACCACGATGCGGGTGGTGAAGGGGAACTCCTGAAGAGTGGCAAGTGATGGGGGTTGTTGAGATACGTTGCTGGGGGCTTTGTCGGGTGCGACAGGGGGTGGAAGAGGGGCACAGCGGCCGGCGGAGCAGGCACGAGACGCGACATGCTGCCGTACAGTGATACGGCACGCTGCCGTACTACCTGCCGTACATCGCCTGCCGTACCTTGTAGTACAAACCGACCATGGAGGCCACGGTGGGCAGCGCCGCTATGCCGCCAATGTCCACCATGATGACATTGAAGCCGCCGGGGGGCGCCAGCGCCTAGGGGCCATGGGCGAGGCGGGCGGCCAAGGGAGACTTAGGTGGGGAGGCGTGCCAGGAAGCCCATCATCCCGATGGGGACCAGGCAAAGCCCTATTGGCCAGGCCCCTCCTTTGTCTCCGCCGGGCGCAGTCCGTTCCAAGCTGCGCACTTGCCTTGAGCGCAGGCACGTCGAAGCCGTCCACTGCCTCGAAGCGCAGCCCCGGGTAGCGCCGCCGCGCCGCCTCGATGGTGACAACGCTCTTGTCAACGCCCACCACGGTGCGGCAGCGCCGGCTCAGCAGCCAGGTTGCCTCACCTGCCGTACACGAGGAACGGGTGGGTGTTCTCAGTGTGTCACTGGCGTCTAGGGCTTCAGGCAAAGAGAGGGACCAGACTGCTGCCGGATGCTGCCCCTGGGCGCCGCCGACGGTACCTGCCTTCGTGGCAGCCCACCTCGAGCACCGCGTCGTCCCAGTTGGTCAGCGAGGCCGCGCAAGTGCGGTAGTGTGTGGTGGTGTGGCACACGTGCACGCGCTGCTTGGCCTGATGGCAGGAAGGCACGTCCGGGGAACAGTAGGGTTGGGTTTGTCAGCGGCGCCCGGGATGTCGGCGACAGCAGCCTGCACACGCCAGCCCACGCTACCTGCAGCGTTTTCCGGAGTTGTTCCGGTCTCGCATAGTACGTCTTGCCGTCGGCCTGGTAGCGGATGCGTATGCGGCCGAAGAAGCGCGCGCCCGGCTCCGTGACGAGCGGCTCGACGACCTCGGCGCGGCCATAGTCGCGCACGTCGACTACCTCGCCAACTGCAAAGGTAATCGCCGCGTCCATCGCGCCTACAGCTGCATCAAACTCGGTTCCGCAGCAGCCAGCGGCAGCTCGGGCGCAGCGAAGTTGCTATACTTTAATTACGATACGTAGAATAAACTTGTACTCCCACTGGGGCACACGCTGCTGCATTGACGCTGCTATTGAAAGCGATGATACAGCGGTCGCAGCGCTCGCCGAATTCGGACTACAATGTGACGCTTTGATAACATTACAGTAACAAAGCTTTTTGGAAGGCGGTGCGACGTGTGCGTATCGCACATTGCTCGTGATGGCTGGCCGAGGAGCAGCCCGCAAAGCTCGCCCCAGAGCGAGCATAGGATTAATGCTGACGGCTTCGTTGGTGGTGGCGTTGCTGCGGTCAGGACAGGTGCGTGCGTGTCGCCCCGGGCACGGGGGCTGTTCCCCAACCGGCACCTGGAGCTCCCGCACCCACTGCCCGTCGCTGCGCGCTGCCACCCGCATGCCCATGGCCCCGCCGCATCCTCTGCCCTGAAGGCGGCTGCGGATGAGCCCCAGGTGCTGACGGAGGCACCGGGCTTCCGCCGAGCCACGACGGACGCGGAGTTCGAGGCCATGGGCATGTACAGGTACGCACGCGCCTGACGGCGCTAGCAGTCGCACCCCTGAGATGCTGGGCACAATTCCCCTCTGACAAGTCGTCCTTAGCATCACGTCACACGTAGCAGCTTGGCGTGAGAGCTCGTTGTTGAATAACCCACCCGCCGCACACACGCACACGTACCGCCCAGCGCCCGCCAAACCGCCTGAACGCCCCACAGGGACAACCTCGACGCCGACTTTGCTCCCTGGCTGGGCCGGCAGTACACCGTACGGCAGATGTACGATCACATCTCCGAGCTGCTGCGCGGGCGGCCGCAGAAGTACCTGAGCCTGGTGGTGGTGCTGGGTGGCAACGTGACGTTCCTGCCCATGGCCGCCAAGCCCATGGCGCTCACGCTCAGCCGGGTGGGTGGGTGGATGGTTGTTGACGTGGGATGGCGCATGAGCAAGGGCGTGCGGGCGCGGAGTTGGGTTGGCGCTTGCTTGCTTGCTTGCTTGTGCGGGTGGGTGGGCTGGGTGGGTGGGCTGGGTGGATGTGCTGGGGCCGCCCGCTCTTGCTCACGCTGCACTGCCGCCGGCAGCCGCTGACGGGGTGGGGCGCGCGGATGTTCCTCGGAGGAGCAGGCTGGCGCACCTGCCCTCGCCATGCGCCACCCGCCACCCCCTGCTCAGCCCCCCGCCGATCCCCCCCTCGACTTTGCCAAG
>BDDC01001208.1:0-16620 GCA_001662425.1 Chlamydomonas sphaeroides
GCCAACCCGGTGCTGCTGGTGACGGAGGCGGACCGGCCCGGCACCGCGCCCACCAAGCACCTGCGGCCTGAGGCGGTGCGCGTGAGGCCGCTGCCGCTGTACCGGGACGCGCTGTTCCAGGTGGGGCTGCAGGGCGGTGGGGGCCGGCGGTCGGGGTGGTGGGGTCAGGGCATGGGGCCGGAACGTGCGGGGGTTGCGCCCAGTGTTGGGGTGGTGGGGTCAGGGGATGGGGCCGGAACGTGTGGGGATTGAGTCCAATTCGGCGGTGGCGGGCGGGCCGCTGTGCGCGCTGGGCTCCCGCGTCCTCTCGGCATCGGGGCCCTGTCCATGCCCCTTCTACGCCTCCTTCACACTCCCCTTTCCCCCCCGGGCGTCGCGCGTCGGGTAACTATGATTATAATTAGTATAATAATATTTACTAGTTTTATTATGTTTATTATGATTATTATGAACACTCTCCTTCCCCCCAGGTCCACACCTCCGAGCCCGTGTCGCACTACACCGACTTCGACGAGCTGGCGCCCTTCCAGCCCAAGGTGCGCGGGCGGCGGAAGGGGCGGGGGCCGCGGTGCAAGCAGGCAGCCCGCCACTCAGCCCCCCACCCACCCGCACCCAGCCCTCGTTCGCCCAGTCCTACGGCTCCATGGGCGGCCGGCCGCTGCCTGCTGCTCCTCATATCCTGCACCAGCGACCATCCCCAAGCCTCCACCCCGCCTCTCCCCCAGGTGCCGCTGGAGTACCGCATCCTGGGCTACCAGCCGGAGCCCATCCCCGGCCTCACGCCCTACCTGCCGCCGCTTCTGGATCAGCCGCTCATGGCGGGCGCGCCCGAGGAGGTGGGCCGGGCCGGTGGGGGGGATGGGGAGGGGAGGGGGAGGGGGAGGGGGAGGGCCGGGGAGGCGAGGGGAGGGATGGGGAGGGCAGGGCAGGGCGCCTGCGGGTGCTGGTGGCAGCGGCGCTGCGGCGGGCGGCGGACCGGACCGGACCGGTGCGGTGGGGGCCCGCATTGCCCTGCACCGCATAATCGCCCACCCAACACCCCCAACCCCGCAGCTCGCCGCCGCGCGCGAGGGGCTGGTGCCGTGCGGGCTGGTGCCGCCGCTGTCCGACTACCCGGGCATGCCTGAGGCGTGCAAGGCCATGCCGTACATCACGCTGGAGCTGGCCAACCGGTACGGCGACGAGCGCATCTACGCCGCCCCGGACCCGTCGTACGGCATGGACGACCCGGATTACGTCATCCAGCCGGCGCTGTACGACGTGCACGAGAGCGGCCGCCACGAGGCGGCGCCTTCGTGCGGCGTGAGGGCGCTGCGCGGCGGGCCGGCGCTGAGCGACAAGTGGCTGGTGCGCCAGGTGAGAGGGGGGTAGCGAGGGGGCGGCGCGCGGAGCTGGGGGGCTGCGGCCTGGGCGGGCTACGCCCTCCCCTGGAGAGTGCAGAGCCAGGTGGCCGGGATTGGGTTCGGGTAGAAGGTATGGATAGGCGTGCGGCACGTTGCGCGGTGCCTCCCGCCGGTGAGCGCGCAGTTCTGACGCGGCTGGGGCCTGCGCTGGCGACGCTGCGCCGCCCCCTGCGCCCCCTGCGCCACGGCAGGACACGTGGGCGGTGCAGCTGGGAGAGGAGGTGGTGCCGCGGCTGCTGGACGGGCCGGAGGCGGGCGACCTGCCGGGGGACCGGCCCGAGGACGAGGACAAGCCGCGGGTGGGTGCGGGGGTGCGGGCTGCCGCCGTGGTGGTGGTGGGGATGGCCCTGCTGCCGGGGTGTGGTGACGTGCCCTTCGAGAGGGGGCACCCTTGATGGCATCATGCCGGGCGGGCCCTCCTCCCTCCCCTCCCCTCCCCTCCCCTCCCTGTCGCTCCGCAGCTGGCCCCTGCCGTGCCCAGCGATGCCGAGCTGGCGCGCTACCTGCCCTCCACCAGCCGCGTGCTTGCGGCGGAGGCGGGCCAGGGTCCGGGCGGCGCGCTGGCGGAGGACCCCGGCGCCGTCGACCAGCAGGTGCGGCCGGCAGGCGGGGGGCCGCGGGCTTGGGGGCTGCGGGGGCAGGGGGCTAGGGGCTGCGGGCCGCGGGCTGCGGGCAGGGGGCTGTGGGCTGCTGCTCGTCAAATTACGTGTGGGGTTGGTATTGCAGCTTAGGCGTATGTGTTAGGGGAGTGTTCCGGTGTGAGGTAGAGCAGAACCCCACACGCGGCACAGCACGCCCCGGGTAGAGTGGCGCGTCGGCCGTGCGCTGAGGGAATGCGGTTAGATGCGCCAGTGCGGAAGCGAAGCCCAGCGCCGCCCGGAAGGAACCCGGTTCCCAGCCCAGCCCGCGTACCAGGACGTGAGTTACCTGATGCGAATGGTAGCCAGCATCGTAGTGCTCAGCAGCGGTCGGGCGCAGCACCCGCCGACGCGCGCGCTAGTAACCCCACGCTCACAACGCTGTGTGTGCACAGCTTCCCGTGTAGCAGCGCAACCCCGCAAGTTTGGGCTCGCAAGGGCACGGCTTGGCGCGCTGCCCCGCCCCCACACACCACGCCCCCGCCCCTGCCCACCTCCTCCCGCACCCCGCCTCCCGCCCACCGCCGCCCACCGCCCGCCTCTCCCACCCAGTCCGGCCCGCTGCCGCCCGGCGGCCGCTACGTGCTTGTGCGTGACCGCCACGCCGCCGCGCTTGAGGCGGCCAAGGGCGCGGCCCATGAGGCGGCGCTGGCGTCGCTGGAGGAGCGGCTGGAGGCGTACAACGGGCTGCTGCGGAGGCCCTGCCACTTTGCGCTGCTGCTGTGACCCTGTGAGGGGCGGGGTGGGGGGGGGTGCCAGGATCGCAGGGGAGGAGCGAGGTGGGGCGTGGCTTGGGGACCGTGGTCCTGAGAGGACGACGGGGTACGTCAATGGAGGCCGGCGTCGCGTGGGCCCGGCGCATTGCTGGGGCCGTCGGTGTCCCGCAGCATAACGACACAGCTGGTAGGGCTGGGTGCACCGCACGTTTGTAAGATCCCATGATGCCGCTGCGTGCACTCACACCGCCCCGCAGCAGCCGCGCTTGCGTGCGGCCGCGCTCCATGCAGCGGCAGCAGCAGCCACAAGGCGCGGCAAGGGCTAAAAACACGAATCTGCGGAAGGCAGCGGCGGTGTCCGGCACCAGAGTGTCAAGGGCCGCCAGGCAGCTGGGGATGTGGCCCAGGTTTATAATAAGCTAGGTGTTGCCGCCGCCAGCCAGGGCCAGCCAGCGCAGGGGGTGCCCGAGGCGTCCGTCCTCACGGCCTCCTGGGCCTTGCCGGCGCGCTTCCAAGTCCATATGTGCGCGCCAAGGTGTTTCCACGCTGGTTTCAGAGTACAATGTGCAGTTGGCGGCGGCTGGGGGCGGGCTCCACAGCTGGCTGCTTGGCTGCTGTGGCCGCGTGACGGCCGCACTGGCTGGAAGCTCCCCCTGTGCTTTAGAACCAGCGTGGCAGTCATTGGAGGGTACCTGGGGCTGCCTCGCGTTGCTGCCGCCGCCGCCGCTGCCGCCTCTCCTCCTGCCTCCCTTGACCAAGCGCAAGCGCTGCAGCCGCCTGCTGCCTTCACGCCACCGCGGCGCGAGCCGCTGAGCTCCTAGCAGAGCAGTGCGTAACACGATTGTGATCCGCATCAGGACCACCTCCCTCCCGCCGGCCCCCCGAGCCTGGGCTCGCCGCCAGCCCTGCCAGCCGCCCGCCAGCCGCCCCCACTCGGTCTGCGCTAGATAGGGTCCTGAGGCGGGAAGTGCCCTCCTCACCCACCCGCCCCCCTTATCGCACGCTGGTGTAAAACCCAGCGCAAACACTATTAATATGATTATGCGCTGGGCCCTGGCTCCACAGCGCAGTGCACCGCGCCAACGACACCGCACTGGGAAGCACCGGGGGGCGTGTCACACCATCATAGCTCCTGATCATGCCATCCTGCTGCCATGCAGCGAGTGGATCACGACCTGCTCCACGGCGCCCGCAATGCGCCCTGCCACGCAAGCAGGCTGGCACGGACCCCAGCCCCCGACCGACACCCAGGCATTGTCCATGCCGAACGCGCTTCCCCGCTGGTTCTCGCCAGTAAACAGGCCGAACGCGCGCGGCGTCATGGGCGACGGCCCCGCTGCGGCGGTCGCCATCCTCCTCGACCTCCAGCCACCGCCGCGGCGGCTGGGGCGCCGCTGCTTCTGCTGCGCCACGCTTGGTTATCACGACGGGTTAGGTGCAGCGACATCTTGACGGGCAGGGCACCGACAGAGGCCCCAGCGGCGGGCGGCCCCTCGGCCCACCGGCCTCAGCGGGCGGCGCCTGGGGCAGGCGCGGCAAGGGTGGGATGGCCGGCAAGGATCAGCAGGGTCATCGCTGGCTGAGCCCAACGTTGCAGGGAGGAGAGGACGAGGACGAGGGCGAGGACGCGCCAGACGTACGCCACGCGGCTCCGGCCTGAGCATGGGGTGGTGAAGGCCCTGAGCTCGCTCGCATCTGTTCGCCGAAATGCCCGCCCCAAGCGCCGGCTGGCCTGCCCCGCTCACCCTAGGTGTCCCCGGGCGGCCTGTGCTCCGCCACCTTCACGCGGCCGTCTCGCATGAGCTCGATCCGCAGCGCGTCGCCGGGCCGCAGCGTGGGCAGCAGCCGCTTGAGCTCTCCGAGGCCGTGGATGCGCGGGTAGCGAGTGGCGGCGTGGTAGTACACGAGCACGCGGGCCTCTTGCAGGGCGCCGCCCCTTGCGGGCCGCACGTACAGGCTTGCGGGCTGAGACTCCCCAGCGTCCATGGCCTTTTTCACTTTAGCCCCGAAGACGGTGCGGAGCGTTTCCGGGCCGTACAGGCGGCCGCCGTCCGTGCCGACCTGCAACCACAGCCCCCCAGGCGGGTTGCTGCGCTTGCCCCCAGCGGAGCCGCCAGCGGCGGGCGGCCGCCCCCCGCCGCCCGCAGCCGGCGGCTTGGCGGCCGCCGCCTCGCTTTTGGTTGGGCCGGCATCACCCGGTGCGTCCGCCGCTGTGGGAAGTAAGGAGGGGATGTGCCACATGCAGAGGGACGTCGGGAGGAGGTGCGGAGTCGAAAGTGCAGTTGCTGGCCCCGGGGCCACATGCCTCTTCACCCTTTCGTAGCGCCATGGCTTGATGCCCCGCATCCCTCACGCCCCTCTCGCTGGTACGTGCGGGCACAGCCGCCTCGCCCTACTCACCCTCGGCCGGCCTGGGCTCCGCTGCCACCACCACGCGGCCGTCGGGCAGGACCTCGAGCCGCAGCGTGTCGCCGGGGCTCAGCAGCAGCAGCTTGCTGAGCTCCGCTATCTTGGTGACGCCACAGGACGTAGCGCCGGCCCGGGTGACGGTGACGGGCACGGCCTGCAGCTGGCCGTGTTCATCCGGTGGCGATCGCTGCACCCAGAGCAAGGCAGGCTGTGGTTTGCCGGTGGCCAGGGCCAACGCCATTTGCGGGCCGAACACGGCGCGGATGGCGGTGGCCCCCGTGAGGTGGCCGCTGTTGCTGACTTTCAGCCGCAGGTCCGTCGGTGACGGCGGGGCAGCCGCGCTGCCGCTCCCGCTGTCGGCTGCTGACGGGAGCGATGGCTGCACGGGCCCATCGCAACCTCCAGACTGACAGCCGCGGGCCTGGAGGCCGAATGGGAAAGGTAATTGGGGAGCGTGGACCGGAAGGATGTGCGGCACGGGGCTAGGCAGCGGCGGTTGCGCGCCGAGGGCCGCGCCGACCAGCCGGTGCGGATGCTGAAGATGCAACGCCTGACGATAGAGGGGCACGAGTCCAGCGTCAGCTGCGGACTTTGATGCTAGCAGATGCATATCAGTATGCTGGATTTGCAGCGTCCCAGAGCTTCCTTGCCTGCCCCGTTGTTGCGAGAAATGTCCGCAACGCTGCCGGGCGCAGGCCTGCTGCGCCCAGCGACTCAAGGCAGCGACCGAGACAGGTTGCCGATAGCATGTTCGGCACTGCCTCGCGCCTTCGAGCGTGGAACTAGCCCTGGACGACGACTCCACAGTCTTTGCAAGTCGGCGCTAGGCGTGATCTAGGCAGCAAGTATCGTCTGTAGTAGCATGCCGTATGAAAGTTCTGGGCGGGTGCAGTTAGAAGGCCGAAGGCACCTGTCCGCCGCTGTGAACATGAACGTCCTGTCATCATCCCAAACACGCACCAATGCGTGAAACGCTTTTGTTTCTCCCCAAGAACTTATATTTAGATGTCACGCCAACCGACAACACTCTTAGGCGTTCCATATACCCGCATGATAACCCACCACCGTCCGCCAGCGTCCGCCAGCTGCTTCATCTTGCGACACGTGGTGGGGTCGTTGGCGTTAACGTAAGCCAAACTGAACACGAGGGCGTAGGAAAATGACAGGAGACGCGACGCAGGCCGGGCCGAATCCAAACTGCCAACAACAGCTGCGCCTCGAGCTGTCAAGCAGCGCCGAGCTACATCCCGAGCTACATACCAATGATGTGGATCCAACACATAGCCAACATGGCGAGCCAACCGTGGTCACACCCGCTCCACTGGCCGAGCTTGGAATGAACGGGGTTGCACCTGACCCTCCGACGTTGCGCGTAAGGGAGGGGCAATCCGTAGTGGCAACCGCAGGGCTTCGCAGCAGCAGCAGCCGTACCCCGCTTAGCGAGGAGTGGAGGTATCGTGCGCGTGTGGGTGAAGCGTTTGCTAGGGCTGCTGTTACGATGCTGGGTGGCCGCTGGCGCGGCACCCATTCCCGTACCCGCTCGCAACCGGGAGCGAGCCTTCAATCCGGCCGGGCCCACAGCAGCGCGCTGTACGCGGCACGTTGCGCTGTGACGTGTAACGCGGCGTACCGCAACCGCTCGCCCAACAGTCCCGTACGTCCGCAACATGCGTACGGACCCCTGCGCGCTACCAGCGGTTGCGGCCAGCCAGGCAATCACGACACAGCAGGCAGCACTCGGACACAGCGGCCGCATATATAGGATGCATGCAAGGCAGAGGTGAGCAGCTGGGCACACCGCCTGGCACAGCCCTGGCGCATGCAACACAGGGCACCCCCCACTGAGCGCTTCCACACCACACCCCGCCGCGGTCCTTTTACAGCCACCGCCCGCTGGCAGAGCCAGGACGACGAGGCCCTTCGCGGGCCGAGCAGCGAGCGCCGCTGCGCGCTGCCACCCGCCATCCGCTGCGCGGAACTGCCGCACCGGCGCGCAGATCACGCGTTCCCACCCTCAGCACCTGCAAGCCTGTAGCAAGGCCACGCCTGGCGCCCATCCAAGTCGGCAGCGCAGCACAGCGCGTGCCTCTGCTGCCGCTGCTCCCCGGCCCGGCACGTCACGTACGAGTGAACTCAACAATCCGAGGCCGGGCCCCGCCAGCCCCGCGCCAGCGCCCGTCCTAGCACCAGTGCGAGGCCCCTGCCCGCGCCAGTTCCAGTGCCCATCCAGCGCCAGGCCGGCAGTTGGGCGGCTCGGTGCGTGACTGCCAGCCCCCGTACTACCCCATATCCATAGCCAAGGCCGTGTCATGCACCATGAGTTGCGATCCGTCCCCGGGGCGCGGGCCGTTGCCCGTGTTCCCCGCAGCATACCGGTAGCCATCCAGCTCAGGCCCTCGGCATCCGGCTCTAAGTCACCCCACTTCGCCCTTGTCCGGCCCCAGCTCACCTCGATTCACCCCATCCGGTACCCGGCGCCACCCGCCCGGCCGCCATCCAGCACCCGGCCCAACTCGCCCCCATCCGGCACTCCCGCCCCCACCCGCGCACACGAGCGGCACATCGACGTGTGTGGGAACGCGAAACGACACGCCGCGGGCAAGCACCAGCGCCCCCGCGGCGATGGCGGCCCCCTCCGCCTTGTTCACAGCATCCGCAACAGCACCAGCAATCGCAGAAGAATCCGCAGCAGCTGCTTGCTCATCCACGGCAGCGCTGGCGAGCGCCGTCCGCGGCTATCACAGTGCAACAGGTATAACGGTAGTGCCAGCCTGCAGCCGCCGTGCCACAGGGCAGGTGTTGGGCCGGCAGGTAGGGGGCCAACGGCGGCTGGCCGTCGGCTGGAGGCACCCTTGGGAAGAGGGGCCTGCTGCCGTCCGTCCGTCCGCTGGCTGGCGGGCTGGCGCCGAGACCCCGGGGCCGCCGACTGTGCATACAGACGCATAACATCGAGCGCAGTCCACGAGACAAGCCATCGGACCACCACACACGATCATCATCAAGCTAGCATGATTTGGCATGCCGAGGAAGCGAATGCGCGTATAGACAGAGCCATCATAGATCAATCGACAGGAAAATGGGCAGGCTGGGCGCCGCCGCGGCGGGCGCCCGCGCCGCCCGCGTCGCGCCGCCAGGCCCGGCCGCTCCGCCGCCGCCGCCGCGCCGCAGCAGCAGCCGCGCCACCGCCACGTCCGCGCTGCCATCCCCAGCTCCGCCGCTGCCGCTGCCGCCGCCGCCGCCGCCGCCTGAGCCCGACCCAGCGCCCATGCCCAGTCCAGAGCTCCCGGTGTGCGGCCGCGGCTGTGGGCTCTCGGACGTCGCTGACTCCGCGCTGCGGTGCCGCTGCCGCCGCGGCCCCGGCCGCGGCTCCGCTGCCGGCCGCCGGCCGGTGACGACGACGCCTCCGTGGTCGGCGGAGCGGGGCGGGGACTGCAGGGCTATGGCTGCGGAGGGTGCGGCAGATGGAGGGTGCTGCCGCTGCGGCTGCGTGCGCCCCTCGTCGATGTCCGCGTCGGCGTCGGCGGCTGGGGGCAGCAACGCAGGCAGCGGCTGGGCGGAGGCGCCGCAAGTCTGCGAGGAGCGGCGGAGGGGAGGGGGGAGGGAGCGGCAGGGCAGGCGGCCGCACGTCAGGGCTCCGCGCTGCTGCCCGTCGCTGCCGCCACTGCCGCCGCACAGTCGAGCCCACTCATGATTAATTACTACTAGTACGTCTTTACACCAGCAAGCAACCACGTCATCATCATGACGGCGCACCTCCATCGCCAACTCGTCCAGCCACTGCAGCACCGCCGCGAAGTCCGGCCGGCGGCGCGGCTGCCGGGACCAGCACGCCTGGGGGAGGGACAGCAGGCGCCGCAGCGGCGGCGGGGCGCTCGCTTCCCGGCGCAGAGGCGGGATTCCGACGCAGCCAGCAGACGCAAGCAATCGCACGCCACAAACGCACCCCACAAACGCACCCCACAAAAGTACCCCACGCTGCCGCAGTGCCGGCCCCCGTGGCCCCATCCCACGCACACGTGGACGCCGGCGCACCTGCAGCAGCTGCGCTAGGCCCCTCGGCAGCCAGGGAGGCAGCTCGGGGCGGCGGTCCTCCAGAACCACACACGCCAGCACCTGGCGAGCGGGCCGGGAGGCCGGGGCCGGGTAGGCCAGGGTGGAGAGGTGTGTGTTCGGTCATGCCCCGCGCGGCACGCCCGCCCTGGGTTGACAATGCGTGTGGTGTTGTGGCGGCGGCGGCGGCGGCAGCACACTTGAGCACCAGTGGCGACGATGCGACGCGGCCGCGACACGGTGAGGTGTGCCTACGATGCCGTGCGATATGCCTACGACACGCGGCTGCGATGCCGCGACACGCGGTGCGCATTCACGGCGGCCGGGCAGGGCCAAGGTGCGCCGGCCGCACCTGGCTCGGGCTGAGGCCAGCCCAGGGCTCCGACCCCAGCAGCAGCTCCCACACTGCGGGACGCGGCAGGGAGGGAGCGGGGGAGGGAGGGCATGGGCCAGGGGAGGGGGCCAAGGGACGGGGGAGGGAGGGAATGGGGCAGCGGAGGGGGCCAAGGGACGGGGAGAGGGAGGGACCGGTGGGCGGCGCAGGCGGGTTCGCGGCCGCAGTGAGGGCTCTGCCGCCAGCCCGCGTCCATGCCAGCAGCAGCAACAGCAGCAGCAGCTGGCGCCCCGCTCACGGGTGATGCCGAACGCGTACACGTCGGCCGCCCGGCTGGCGACGCCCTCCGCCCAGGCCTCGGGCGCCAGGTGCGAGGGCGCCCCGTGGGGCCGCGCGGCGGGGCTGGGCCGGCCGCACAGCAGCAGGCGCGAGGCGGCGTAGTCGGCCACCTGGGGGGAGCGGGGGAGAGGCATCAACGTGGCGCGGGGTTGGCGGGGTTGACACGAACCCTAGCTCGCCCCCCGCATTCTCCGCGGCGCGTCTCGCTGGGGCCGGCCTCACCAGCGCCCGCAGCCCCAGCGCCTGCGGCCCCTCCGCCGGAGCCATGAGTACGTTGGCGGCGCGGAGGTCGCCGTGCAGCAGGCGGCGGCCGTGCAGGGCGGCCATGCCGGCGGCGACCTGGCGGGCCCAGTGCAGCAGCGGCAGCTGCGGGGGGCGGGCGGGAGACGGGAGGGGAAAGCTAGTCAGGGTTCGTGTGAGCGGGCGCACGCGAGCGCGCGCGCCGGCCCGCCCGAAACACACACGGCCTGGCCACTCGCCCCACCAAGCGGCTCGCCCCCCCCACCACCCCCACCCCCACCACCACCACACACGTGTAACTGTACTGTACTGAAAATGGCCATGAAAACACACGAACCCACGAACACACGAACCCACGCAGGCAGGTACCCACCAGCTCCGGCGCCCTGCCCGGCGGCGCCAGCCTGGCCCTCGCCTCCCGCAAGCTGCCTCCAGGCACCAGGTCGCACACCACCACGCCCAGGCAGCCGCCGCCGCCGCCACCTCCGGCGACAGCGACCGCGTTCAGGGCGCACTGGAGGCAGGGAGGGCAGAGCAGGCGGCGGGGCAGGGGCGGCAGGGGGCGGGCGGCAGGGGATGGGTTGCGGGGCGGGTGGCGCGGTGGGAGGGCGGAAATGGGCATGAGGGCGAGCCCGGGCTGAGGGAGGCGGCGTGAGACATGCCCGGCGGGCGCAGGAGCGCGGCGATGGCGCCTAACGAGTTGGATTGCCGACGTATCGATGGGACAACATGATGAGAGAGCCCGAGAGCCTGCTGCTCCCTGACCTCCCCGCCCGCTGCCCTGCATCTCGCGCAGACCCAAACCGTGCCAAACCCAAGCCCAGCCGCAGATCCGCCACCCCCCCTCGCCTGCAGCCATGACTGCGCCGACACGTCCGACCGGGCCTCATACGGCGCCGCCTCGTCCAGCAGCGCCTGTGCCGTACTGTCGTACTGCAGCGCGAGGCGGGAAACGCCGACGGCGGATCTCGTCGGTGACGCCGATGGCGACGCCGGCGGCAGCCGCGGCGACGGCGACGGCGGCGACACAATTGCCGCCGCGAGCAGCCGCCGCGGCGGCGGCGTGGCCGACGGCGGCGACGGCGGCCAGGCGCCTGAGACGGTGGCACGCTGGGCGACGCCCAGGCCGCCGTCACGGATGTTGTACGACACACTGTACGGCGCTCCGTGCGGGGCAGATTGGGCCAAGAGATACTGCGACGGGCGGCCGGGCTTTGACAGGGCGTCGCCAAAGGCGGCAACGTTGACTGTGACGGCGACGGCGCCGCCGCCGTAGCCCGTCGCCAAGCCGTGGCCCGTCGCCGCACGCACAGGGTGCACCTTGCCGCCGCCGCCGCCGGCCAGCGCCGCCAGGCTGTACCGAGCCATCGAGTCCGATGCGGCGCCGCCGCGGCCATGGCCGGCCCTGGCGGCGCCGCCAGGCCGCCGGCGGCCGCCGTCGGGCAGCGGCAGGACCTCGACGTCGAAGGCACGCAGCGCGAACGCCGTCGGCGGCGGCGCCGCCGCCGTGGCGGCGGCGGCGGCGCCGCCGTCAAGGTCCGCGAAGCCGACTTCGGGGTCGGGTAGCGGCGAGGCTTCTGGCACATCCCCCAGCACTTCGCTCCGTGAGCCGCCTGGCAGAGACGGCCGGCCGCCGCCGCTAGGCGGCCGGAGCGCCGCCGCCGCCGCGCTGCCGGCGCTGATGCGGCGGCGGTAGCTCTGCGGCAGCCCCAGCGGCCGCAGCGATGGGCTCAGCGAGACGGGCGGCGGCGCCTCCAGCGCCGCCGCTGCCGCCGCCAGGTCGCCCGCCGACGCCGACGCCGGCGGCAGCGGCGCCGCCAGCAGCCCGGCCGGGGCATGGAAGCGCGGCGTCATCGGCAGCGACCCAGCGTCGCCGCTGACGGGGTTGCGGCGGTCAAAGATGCTCGCCGCCAGGCCGCCGCTGGAGGGCCCCGGCTGGCTAGCCGCCGACGTCAGTCTCGCAGTCACCACCAGGCGGCGGCCGGCCGAGTCGGCGCTGACGCTGCCGCCGGCAGAGCCGACGCCGTGACAAGGCGCGATGCCGCCGCTGGCGCTGACGGAGCCGGGCGCTTGCGGCCGGCCAGGCAGCGTCAGCGGCGGCGCTGGCAGCACCAGCGCCGGCGGCAGCCGTACATGCAGTGCAGGCGGCGGCGGCGCCGCCGCCGCCAGGTTCGATTGGGAGCTGGCCTGGCCGGGGCTAGACCTGTCGTCGGCGGCGCTGCCCGAATCCGGGGCCTCGGGCACTTGGCCTAGCGGCCAGCCGGCCCCGACGGCCCCGGCGGCGGCGGCGGCGGTCCGAGCAGACAGGCGGGACAAGGACCCGGCGGCGCCGCCGCCGCTGTGCTCGCCGGCGGCGGCGGCCAGGACTGCCGGGTGGCCGCTGCCGCTGCCGCTGCCGCTGCCGCCGGCGCTGGCGTGGCGGCCGCTGCCGGCGGCGGACAGCAGCGGCTGCGCGTTGGCGGTGGCGGAGCCGAATGACGTGGTTGCGGTGAGCTGCCGGGGGCGCCGCATGGGGGGAGTTGTGGGGTCCGGCAGCGGCATGCATGGTCGTGGGTGTCAGCGGGCGTGTCGTGCGGTGACGTGTGGGTTTGGGTGCATGCGAGCTGTCGCGAGGTGCCGAGTGTGGCCCGGCAGGGCGCGAGCCGTGGCTTGGGCCCCTGTGTTCGTGTGCCTCGTGTGCTTCTGCGCGTGCGGGTTGCGCTGCTGCGACACCGCAGGGCCGCAGCGACACACCTTGTAGTCCAGCTCCCCGCGTACGATGCCCGCGAGGCTCAGCGACGCCACGTCCGAGCCCATGCTGCCGCTGGCCGTGAGCGTCGACGGCACCGGCCCAGGCCACGGCGACAGGGACGGCGGCGCCTCGAGCCACGGCGTCGGCGCCGGCGGCGACCCCGGCCGACGTCCAGACGCCAGGTGGAGCGGCGGCCCCTGCTCCGGGCCCGCACTGAGCTGCTGCTGCATCACAGGCCACGGAACAACTTCGGCGGCGGCGGCGGCGGCAGCGGCGGCGGCGGCGGCGGAGGCGCCTGGCGGCGGAGGCGGCCAGGCAGCGTCGGGCGCGGCGCCGACGGCGCCGCCAGCAGCAGGACGCTGCGTTGCCAGTGCCACTGCGACGAGTCTGCCGTTGCCGTCCGCGGCTCCGATGGCGGGCCGCCCTGGCGGCGGCGGCGGAGGCGCCAGCGGTAGCGTCGGTTCCGAGAGGAATGTCCTGCGTGCAGCCTCGTCGCCGCCGCCGCCGTCAACAGGACCGCTGCCAGCGCCCGCGCTCCCGACGACGGCGCCAACGGCGGCTGTCGCCTCCGCTGGCGGCCCAGCGGCAGCACCGTCGACGCTGCCGTCGCCGCCGCTCGCGCCAAGAGGTGACGGCGGCGGCGGCGAGGGCGCCGCCGCGGCCCCGGCCCCGAGCAACGCGTCGCCTGCTGTTTGCAAGCTGAGACGACTGCGGACTCGCTCCAAGGGGAACCGACTGTGGAAGGACATGGCACGGCGGCGGCGCGGCGACAGCGGCGCTGCCACCGGCAGCGCCGTCGGCGACGCCAGAGCCGCATCGGAGCCCGACCCGGAAACAAACGTTGACGGCGCCGACGGCGACGGCGACAGGAGGGGCAGCGGCGCCGCGCCGCCGGCGCTGCCGCCAGGCCGGCGGCGGACGGCGACCGGCGACGGTCCGGACACGGCGCGCCCCGGCGCCGGCGGCGCCGCCACGCCGGACCCTGCGGGCCAGGCGCCGGCCTCGCCGGTGCTGCCGCCGGACCCTGCCTGCTCCAGCGACGTCGCCGACCGCAGCGGCGACGCCGCCGTCGCGGACGACGAGCCGCACGACGTCGCCGACATGAGCATCGTCGCCGCCGGCCCGGCGGCGGCGGCGGCGGCGCCGCTGGCGGGGCTGACCCGTTCGGCGCCGCCGCTGCTCACGAGCACGCAGCTGTTCGACGGGCTGACGAAGGCGGAGCCGCCGCCGCCGCCGCCAGCGTTGGACGCCGAGCTCAGCCGACTGGGCGACGGCAGCAGGCTGCGTGATGTGCTGGCAAGCGACAGCCGCAGGCCGGGCGGGCTGCGGTGCCGTGACGCGCCACCGCTGGACAGCAACATGACGCCCGAGAGCTCCTCATGCCCGCCTCCGCCAGCGTCCAGCGCCGCCGCCGGGATGCCGGCGCCGCCAGCGGCGCCGCCGTCGTCGTCAAAGCGCGGGAAGCGCAGCGCCCGCATGATGGAGCTGGCGGCGCCGAGAAAGGGGTCCGTGGGGGGTCCGGGCAGGGGCGGGTCGAGCGTTGGCGCGATGGGGATAGGCGGAGGCGGCGCCGCGGCGGCGGCACCGGTGCCGGCGCCCGGCAAGCGTTGGTGGACGCCGCTGCCACCACCGCCGCCACCGCCGTCACCGCCACCACTGCCGCCGCCGCCATCGCCGCCGCCGCCACCATCACCGCCACCACCGCTGCCGCCGCCGCCGCCGCCGCCGCCGCCACCACCGCCGCCGCCGCCGGTGGCAATGCTGCCGACGTCACTTCCGGACGAGCGGATGTGGAACCCGGTAAAGCCGGATTCATCCGAGGTGGAGATCGCCAAGCCGCCCCCGCCTCCGCCGCTGCCGGTCGCTTGAACGACCGATGGCGGCACGGCGGCGGGTGTCGGTTCTGGCCCGGCGGCGCCGCCGGGCACCGCCGCCGCAGCGGCGGCGGCACTGCCGCCAGCGGCCCCGCCCTCTGGCACTGGCGTCGTAGGGCCCTCGGCCACGGATCCGTACCCGGACGTGCCGTACCCCGATGTGCCGTACCCGCTGTTGCCGTACATGGAGCTCGCGTGTACGGAGGCGCCGTAGAGGGAGGTGCCGTACGTGCTGTTGCCGGCGGTCGAGTTGATGCTGCCGGTTTTGAACGGCCAGCCCCCCATCATCGCCTCCACGCCAGCCGCCTCCGCCGCCTCCACCGCCGCCGCCGCCGCAGCCGCGGCCGGGCCTGCCGCCGCCTCCGCCGCCCGCACACTGCTGCTAGACACAGCGATGCTCAACGTCAGCTCCTGATGGTGGAGTACGGCGGCGGCGCCGCCGGCGGCAGCGCTAGCGGCGGCGGCGGGGTTTGGGCATGACGATGCGCTGCTTGCCGTACCCATGCGCTCCAGCAGGTCGTCCAGGCCCTGCGGCAGGTACGGCACGGAGTACAGTTACGGATCTGTACGACACCCGTGGCGCACACCTGCTGGGAGCCCTGCGACCGCCCGCCTTCGTATGTCCCAACTGACGTGCATGGGCTGAAACGGATCTGGATCGTGCTGGCGACGCAGCAAGCAGGCCCCACTTTGCAAAGCCACCCGCATCAAAACGTGTACCGGTACGGACACATCCCACTTGCCAGTTTTGACGTTGCCACGCTGGCAGCCTCGATGTTGCTGCCCCTCGCAGCCAGCACCGCCACACTCACTCCCGCGCCCGCGCCGCGCCCAAAGCCAAAGCTGCCCGCGCGCTGCGCCGCCGGCTGCGGCGACTCGCTGTACGGCGCCATCGGCGCCGCCGCCCTCGGCGCCGGCAGGCCGGCAGCCACACGGTCGCCCGGCGGCAGCGCCGCCGAGATCGATCCGCCCGTTGAGTTCTCATCCGGGGCCTGGATCGAGATCGGATCCTGCGTTCCAAGCAGATCCAGATCCAGCCGAACATCCGAGGCCCGCTGGAAGATGCCGGCGGCGTCGCCGACGCGCCAGTCGCCGCTTGGCGAGGTGCTGGCGGCGCCGCCAGCGGCGTCGGCGAGGCCGCCGCCAACCTCTAACGGCCACAGCGGCAGCGAGCGGATCACCGGCGCATGGCTACGACGGTTGAGGGGGGCCGCCGCCGCCGCCGCCACCCCGGCGGCGGCGGCGGCCGTAGCAGCTGTGGGGGCCTGGGTTGCCGGCGGCGGCGGCGGCGGCGGCGGTGTGGAGCTGGGCAAGGTGTCTAACGGCGCCGCGGCGAAGGGCGACGGCGGGTGCTCGCTGGAGTCGTCCAAGGAGCCAGCGGCGACGGGAGCTGGCGGCGGCGGCGGTGAGCGCGTCGCGCCGTTGGCGGCGGCAACGCCTGGCGGCGGCGCTGCCGCCGCCGCCGCGGCCGCTGCCGGCAGCAGAGATGGAGTACAGTGTAGTGACGGCGCCGCAAAAGGTGACGGCGGCAGCATTTGCTGCCCCGCCGCCGCCGCCACCAGCGTCGTCATGGGCTCGTCCTTGCCGCCGCCACCGCCGCCGCGGCCGCCGCCGCCGCCGCCGCCGCCAGCGGGCCGTAAACCAGCGGCGGCGCCTGGCGATGGATCGCAGCTGGCGCCGAATGGCGAAGCCGCCAGCGGCAGGCCGGCGCCGCTGCGGCCATCGCGCTCGCTGTGTGTGCTGCCCGTACTGTCGACGTACATCGGCGACATCGCGGGCAGCGGCCCGGCCGCCGCCGCCGCAAACGCTGGCCGCGGCGCTCCGTCTTCCGCTGCTGCGCCCGTGCCTCCGGCGGCGGCGGCGGCGGCGGCGGGAGGTGCCGGCGG